>JAVJIX010000008.1:11257500-11450000 GCA_036785185.1 Paratrypauchen microcephalus | reverse complement strand
CAACCCTGACTCCAAAGATCCCCAAATCCGTGGATTGATCTGAGCATTATGGGTAGTGAAAATAGAGAACAGATTTCAACCGCGTAACAGGATTCTGTCTGTGTGTCTGTGAGTGGTTTCATCTCTTCTCTTTGCTCTGGAGGTATAGACAGTTCATCTATGACTGAAGGATTTACATTTCTGATTTTTTTCACTACCCATATGTAAACAATATCGATTTTGGTACCTGAACCTGAACAAAAATTTAAGTAGCCTGGTAAATAATTCCCTTCTATTTTCTGTTCAAATGCAGGAGGGTCTGGGACAAGATGTACAGCAAATCTGAAAACTCCCGATCTAGTCAAAGCCACTTATTTGCAGTGCACATTTCTCAGATGCAGAAGGACTATCCTCTTGAATATCCTTTTATCTTTCAGAAAAAAAAACTATTTTATCTCAGGACTGGCCAAGACACTTTTCTCTGAGGCACTCAGTTAATTCTGTGAGTAGTAGGGATGTCAACAATTAATCGACTTACAATTAATTGTCGATCAAGACGATGGCCGAACAAAATGCATTAATTGTAACTAATCGCTAGAGGGCGCTACTCTGGAATGTGAACACGAGATGCGAACCCACTCGCGAGAAGGACCATAGCGTTACATCCGCGGCCGGATCTAAAGCAGTGCAAAATGTTTTCCTGCCCACCCAATTTTTGCCGCTTGGATCGCTCCGCGTCCCGCTGTCTGCATGAACACGCACGCGGCGCGCTGCACGGTGCTCCTCCGCTCCGGGCCGCGTAGCAGGCTCCACGTGAAAGAGCAGTGGAAGCAGCCCGCTGTCCGGCCCATGTGCTCCGGTTCTCAGTGTGTGTGCGTGTGTGAGTGTGTGTGTGTGTGTGAGTGAAATGTTTTCCCCGATCTATTCATTTTTTTATCATTTCATATCACGGAGCTCTGCGTCAAGCCGCATGTACCACGTACCACGTGGACATCCGCCTCCACAATAAAAGCGCGAGTTTTGTTTTTCCAAAATAAAATGTGTTTTTTATTCTGTCTCATTCTGTGGAGTCTGAATCACAGGGATGAAATTGGCCAATCATGAAAAAAGCGGAAAGTCCCCCCCCCCCGCTTGAAAATTTTAAATTTCTGAAATTTGGATTTCTATATGCTATATGTTAGCAATAAAATAAAACTGTACATAAAAGTACAAAAACCCACATTTTATTAACAGGTAGGCCTACTAGTAGTATATATTGGATTTGTTTTTGCTTTGCACTTTGTCTAATCAAACCGCATTGAGGAGGAGCTTATGCGCGCTCAAAGGCACAGGTGAAAAAGCGAGGAGCGACGCGTTAAGTGAGGCACGGGCAGGTAGGATGAGGTATAGGATGTTTTATAAAGTTTAACCTGTGTACACGCAATGGTACACGCTGTTGCGAAAGAGCTGCGCTCACTCGCTCGGTCCGCGGCTCCAGACACGGGCTCGCGCCCGTGTTTAATACGAACAGTTTAATACGAAGTTTAATACGAGATACACGTACTTTTGTTCAGGGGACGGTTGGCGACCCTAAACACAACTATACATATATATATACACCCAAAATCTTTCTCAACGAATTTGCACAGATATTTAAAAAAAAAAAAAAAAAATTACCCCGCAGCTGGAAAAAAAGCGGAGATCCGCTAAAAAACAGAACTCTTTCATCCCTGGAATCATATCCACAAGTCACATCCACAAATGTTTTCCCCAATCAATTCATTTTTTTATAATTTCATTTTTATTTCATCATCACTCCAAGGTCCAAGGTCCTGGTTATTTGGTACAGTGGTACCTCACCTTACGAAAGACTCTACAAATGAAAAATCCAAGTTACGAAACGCCTTCACGTTAAAATTTGGTCTCTAGATACGAAAGAAAATTCAAGTTACGAAACGCGAAATCTCAAAAATTCAATGAATACACGCTCAGATGCGCGCTCAAATGCACGCCCCGAAACGTAAATACACTTTATCAACACACACGGGGTTAGGTTCCAGAGGTGGCCTGGGGTGGGAGAGGTCCACGAGGTAGGACAACTTTGTATTTTGCAATTGTTCTACATGTTTTAGGGCTGTAAATGCCTCACCACACACATTCTACGCTTTTCTCAGACTGGAGTTGGGCTTTTCTCGCATTTCTCTCTCATTTGAACACTCGAACTTTCATAGATTTTCAACGGAATGTGTTGATAGTGAAGCGTGGGGGGAGACACGGCTCAATATAGCGCCGAACGCGCGAGGGGAGCGGAGACACAGGATTACTATCGCAACAACACATCATCAGTAGGGTAAAACTAACCTGTCTCACGACGGTCTAAACCCAGCTCACGTTCCCTATTAGTGAGTGAACAATCCAACGCTTGGTGAATTCTGCTTCACAATGATAGGAAGAGCCGACATCGAAGGATCAAAAAGCGACGTCGCCACGGCGCAAGGCCGCGCATACACCGGGGCTGCGGGCGCGGGATGGAGCCGCGGCGCCCGGGCCATGCCTTCCCCTCGGGGCCAAGCACGTGCGGGCGAGCACAGGGTGATTTAATCCTGGTCTGGTCCCGGTTTGGTCTGGGTCTGAACCTGGTCCGGTCCTGGTTTAGTCCAGGTCCAGTCCAGGTTTAGACCTGGTCTAGACCTGGTTTAGTTCTGTTCTAGACCTGGAAGTCAGATAGAACCAGAGCCCGCCCCGCCCCGCTCTTATTCCCGCTGAAAGAGCGTCTTTCTCGGCCTCTGAGCTCTAGCGTGGAACGCGCAAGGAGCGCGGAGACACGAGCAACGCGCTCATCCAACGGCACTGCCATGTCGCGGGATAATCCTGGTTTAGACCTGGTCTAGTCCCGGTTTAGTCCAGGTCTAGACCTGGTCCAGTCCTGGTTTAGTCCAGGTCCAGTCCAGGTTTAGACCTGGTCTATACCTGGTCTAGACCTGGTCTAGACCTGGTTTATTCCACGTTTAGTCCTGGGTCTACAGTCTCTTAGCCAATCAGGACGCAGAACACAATGTTACAATATAAAAAAAATGTTACACTATAAAAAAAACACCTTGGAACGGATCAGGCCTTTTCCATTGAAATGGCTACTCAACTTACGAAAAATTCACGTTACGAAATCAAATTAATTTCGTAAGGTGAGGTACCACTGTATTTGTAATTTTACTGATGTCATATAGAATGCTGGGCATAGTAATTGGTTAGTAGTAATAGCCTGGCCATACCTTTGATAGGTTAATGCTTTGTTGGCCATACATTAGAACAGCTTCTTAACCACAGGGCCGTGGCCCAAACTTAGGCCGTAAGTGCCACCTTGAGGGCAGCAAAAAACTTTCTGTTTTGCACTAGTGGGCTGCGAGGGCCGCTCTGCACAGGCCCTATTGAAACACTAAAATTCAGGTGAAAAACGCCGCTTATCAGTTCATCGTAAGTCGATTAATAAGGTCAATCAACTATAGATTAATGAATTAATCGATAATTTGCATCCCTAGTGAGTAGTCTGTGCCAAAGGACCATATGTTGCCTTTATTGTAACTGACCGCACACAAACTACCCAAACTAAGTGGATTAAAAATGTTATGATAACCAAACATTGTGGGGCATTTAGACAGATGCACTCTAAACACCAAGTACCACCAGCTCCAAACCAGAGGCCTGTATGAACCTGGCTGAACGTATTGTGGATATGTTTCTCTTACTTAGACTAACTCAGACATGAGTGTGTCTGGATAAACTGTAGGACAAACACAACTCATTCACAACTAGCTTTGTCAATACTGGATTTTCTGAATCTGTCATACTGGGATATCCATCTCCCCAGGGCTCTATAGTCCCACATTTGGTTGTAGGGTAATGATTAAGGCTAGGACCTGTTTTGAGATTATGGTTAAGGTGAGGGTGGGGGTTTAGTTACTTTAAAAAAAAAATGTTTTATGCAAAAAACCAGGGTTGTAGGAACTCAGAGCTGGGGGGCAATAGGCACACTCTCATTTAAGAGGAACGGTCAATCACTGACAAAATATACCAGGAATTAAAAAATAAGAAATAGGCCAAAGAGTCTCCTTATCTTATTCTGGAATTTAACCTGGTCTGGAGCAGGGTTTAAGACATGTCATGACAGGTGGTGCCGACCCCAGTTTGGGAATCACATTTTGAGACAATACAAAACAAGCCATTTTTCTATTATTACCAGATTAGAAATTACTTTAACTCATTTACTCTCAACTCTTTTACTCATCTTGCATTTTTAAACCATAAAACATCACAACAACAAAAAATCCACCATGCACAGTAGTAAATACGCCTAATGGATCAGATCAGTGTGGGGGGCGGTCAGGGGCCGCTATGCACAGAGGGGCCAGTGCTAACAGGCCTCCTGCTTTTCATCCTACTCTAGTACAAACTGTTCTCATGCATGGCCACCTCCTCTTGACACACAAACACACAGGAGCAGTCTGGTCAGAGACACTGAAGTGGACAGGTGTGGTTGTTGGATTGTCAGATCAGCCCATATGCACCTGCACCACACACAGCTAACAGGCTAAATGAGCAACAGGCACTGTTAAACAACAGTTATAAGTATTTGCTACAAGGTTGTGCCATCGAGTTAATGAGAGACTTAGATGCAGGGTGTCCTTTAATTTACATAATTTTAACAGGAATACTGTTTTTTCAACAGCCTACCTACAGCATACACATTTGTGTCTCAGAGTTGTGCTTACAAGCTTGAGAGGAACAAGAAGGGGGCAAACCTCCTAGTTGCACAACTTGTTTTTCAAAAGATTGACCTGGAGACAGCTCAGCAGTTCAGAAAAGTACTTCAGTAAACCTTATGCGGGTGATTATGAGACAACCACAAAGAGGCAAGATTTTTAAAAGTGTTAACATGAGTGGGTACACAGATCCTAGTTTGACAGCTTCCCTTGATCCATAACAGTGGTGGCACTGAGAGACAGCACGTGCAACAATAGTATCTGAGTGGTTTGTCATAAACATCCCTTGAGTGCCAAATATGGTCACTTCCAGGGATTTGAATAAATCAAGAACCAGATTACCAATGACATTTACTCTTCTTTATAGAGAAAGAAAACAAAAAGAAAAAAAATATGAAGGAGGAGGGTACAGAGCTGGCCCTGTCCAATTGCAACCCCTTATGGGCCTCAGCTCTGTCTGCATATGTGACCTGTGAAAAGTAGCCTGAAGACTTCCTGGCCAATAAAGTATTTCTGTATTAAAACTAGAAGTGAATATAGGCAAGGATATGGAAAGAGACCTACAATGCCATTATTATATAACTTTTCAATGTTAAAGCAAAATGGATCTGGTTAAAGTTTAATGTAATGCAATGGCTTTCAAAACTTTGCACCAAGAAGTTAAAATATATGCCTAATAGGGCTGCAACGATTAATCGTAATAATCGTGACTAATTGACAAATCATTTTAATAGCATTTCATCATTATTGTCATCTGGACTTTAGAAGTCAAAAGTAATTTTATTTAAAAAAGAAAAAACAGCACTATTAAAATCAAAATGTCAAAAAAATACAATATTAATTTCATAAATAATAAGCTTTCGTTTTCATCTATCTAGACGCTTTCAGTCAGCACACTCATTTCAACTTTATTTGGGTTAAAATGTTTTATTTTTTCATCTCAACGTACAATAGAAATAAAAGTAGCATACCTAAATGCGACTTTATAAGATGTACTAAAATGCTAGAGCTTAATTGACTCCTCCTGAGCACTCAGAAGCACATGTAGACGTGTTGAGCTTCGTAGGCGCCTCGCACACTCGCTTGGGACACAACAGACAAATCAGCGCTAAACACTTGTAAGCGTCAGCGGCTTGTTTGTTTGCCTTTATGTTGTGTGCGCGCCTCTGCGGTGTGTTTGTGTGTCGCTATGAGAGGCCTAGCTGCACTCATTGGGCCAATCCTGCTATTCCCAGTTTAGACTCGCTGCGGCAGACCACCCTTGTCCAGTTACATCAACTAATCTGGCTCTGGGGCTGGCGCAGGCAGCACAGGCCGCTGTTCAAACGTGTAGCTTTAAGAAACATGGCAAGGGGCGGGGTCACGAGCGCGTACGGCAACAAAACCTGAAATTACCAGCCCCTTAATTAGACAGAAACAACGCACGGAGCATGCGTCAAAACAACCAGCGTCTCATCATTAAAGCGGATTCAATTAGGAATAAACCTATCCATGTTCAAACAAGGTGCATCACTTGACCCTTAGTTTAGATTTCACTGTACAAATAGTTTAAATTTTGTTTTATTATTAGCCTATTATTGTTATTATTATACAGTAAGATAGTATGTCTTAATTGAGTCAACAAAGTCTGTTAAAGAAAAAACAAAGTGTAGCTCTTTATTAATGTTAATCACCATTATCTGTCAACATAAACTAAAACCATACTTACTTTCCCCGTTGATCAGTCCACATTGGCATATGATGCAGGTGCTGAAGATAAGACACACTATTTGTGTTCGCAGTTTTAGAGTCCACCGTCCCATTTTGATTTATGGATAGGAAGAACCTTCCTTCAAAGGGCCCTTAAAAACTCCAGTATCAATTTATTGCAGTGTTTTAACTCTCCAATAGAAGTTTATCTTAAAACAACTTGTTCGAGGAAATATGCACACTACTAAATAACGTGATCTTGGGTTCTGGCAACACACGTACGGGTGAATATCTTCATCTTCCATAAGCGAAGGCGACAGTCCACGTTCATCTGTTTTGTTTTGATGCTTCCCTACATACAAACAATATTAAATCCTTTTTTGCAGCGGGCTGAAGAAGAGGTCCAATCGGTCTGTGCTCATTTCAGTATTATAGTGTTCCAGTGAAATAAAAATCGCAAAAACAGTACGTCCAGCAAGCATGGGCTCAACTTGTCGCCCAAGTATCGGTTTAGAAGCCGACAGGTCTTTGAATTTGCCAGTTAAATGCAGTTTCTCAGCAGAAGCTCCCTTTTAAGACAGGAGAGAACACATCCCAGGAAACTGATCAGAGCTGCTACGTGCAGCAGAGACGCAGCTTTCCCCACTACGACCTTCCTCTGAACTCCTTCACCCCCGCTGACCACCACGCCGCAAGCCACTCCGCCGCCAGAAACGACCAAACGGGTAAAACTAAATAAGCTTTGGAAACGTGTGAGCCCAAAGGTGATCTGTATCCGTCCAATGTATCAAAAAACGACGGAAACATCAGCGGCGTTGAAGCTCCACGCTACTAATGGAATGAGAAACTCCACCACGCCGCCCGTTTCTTTTCTCAGATGAACGATAGCTGATTTGGAAAACAGCTAACGCTAGCGAGCTAATCCAAAACAACAAGGTTTTCGAGTCAGCCCCAGAGTTCGAATAAAGCAACACAGACAAAGTAAGTATTCCTTGCTCGAGAGTCTAAAATAGTGAGGTAAACAAACATAAAAAGACTTAAAAAGACGGGTCAAGTGTAAAAACTTGGATTCCCGTTCGTATAGCGACTGCTCTCCCTCAGGTACCTCCTCTTTCCGTCTCTCCACAGTAAACAAGTCCTGCCAGTCCTCAGCTGGGCCGCGGCCTCATGCAACACCCGGAGCGGATCTCTGCATACGCAATGAACCCGGTGTGGATCTGGACTGCTGCTGTTACCGGGAAGGCTCTGTGCTCAGGCTCTACGTGTGAACTGGACTACAATGAACAGAAATGAACATACAAAAGTAAACTATGAGCAAAATGATGCATCTCAACACAAAACTGTAGTAAATATCTAATACTGCCCAAAATTATACAATTAACAACAACAACAACATTCTATAATCTATATACTATTAAGTCACTAATGCTTATCTAGTCATTGCAGTCCAGCCGCTATCTACTATCTATCTATCACATCTGTGAATATAAATAATAAACATACTCTGAAAAAAATATTGAAAATATTAGGTCTATGTGGTCTCCTCTTACAACTGTGGATCTGGCTTTCTGAAAACACATTTAGGCTTGCACATTTTCTGCTCAATCAACAATTTGATTTAAATATCAAATAGATCTGTGATCACTGTTCCAACTCCAGACAGAGCACAGAAAAAACATAAAACTGCTATATAAAAATGTGACACTTTTTTGACCTAATACATGCACACTGGTTTAGTCTGGCACAGGCTTTAGCTGGCACAGGCTTGTTATTCTGAGGAATGTTGTTTCCCAGTGAACACAGTAGATGAGGTCTTACTGAGATTAAATGTCACAGGTCTGAAGGACTAAAGGTTGTGGAATCTAGTCAAAACAGATCATTCTGTGGTATTCCCATTGTGCATATTCCTTTTCTTTCACTATGTGCTTTCTCCTGAGTGAACAACTGTTTATCCCACTAAACTAGTATGATTTTATATGAGTATACAGGCTCCACTATGCTCAGCTCTCACTCTGTTGTACTATGACTTTATTTCAGTAGGTGGCACTAAAAATAATATCTGCCAATTGGCATACTCCATATGTCAAATAAGGACAAAGAGATATGGTGCAGTACAAATATACAGTAGGTAATATGAGGCACAGCTGGAGCATGAAAGACATAAAAAAACTATAATATTTCATACAACTGCAGTGCATATAATTAATGCAATATCATTTTTGAAAAATGGGCGGCATATTTGCTGTCTGTATATCAAACACTCCATGACAAAGAGATCAGTGTTGACATTTAAATGTATTTATTTTTAGTTACTTGTTATTTGAAGATAATTTTTTTTAAAAACAGGCAACAATATATTTTTCAAAGTTTTCGCACATTTAAGTTTCTTGTAAGTTTTGTAATTCTGCAGCCTGACAAACTGGCTAAAAGCTGTGTCAGTTACAAAGCCTGTGCTGCTGCTTGCAAATGAAGGGATTATTAAGTTTAAATAGGAAAGTCTCTTTCCTTTGTTGGTAGAAAAGAGCGAAAATAGAGCTGGAGCCTCCTTGAGCAGGACCTGTGTGTCATAGCAGAGGAGCAGTATGGACATGGACAAAGCCATGATCTTAAACACACAGCATTTCTCTTCAAATGAGCTCTTGTGTAGGTTTTATACTTTCAAGAATTGTTTTGCACTTGTTTGATCACCGTTGTATGCCCTCATTTCCACCAGCTTTACTTCTGTTAAATCACAGGGGAAGCAATGACATAGAGATACATAAATATAATTAAGTTGCACATGTTTATAATACATGCTGGGAGCACAGGTCACTGTGAGCCATCAATGAGGAAGTCTTTGGAAAGAACACAGAGCTGCTCTCTGTGATTGGTCCAGTGATCCGATAAATCTGAGCCCCAACTACACAGAGCATGTTGATATGTTGTTGAGCATGTTGATAATCCAGAGTGATAACAGCTGCAGTGTCTGCGACAGATTCATCAATGACTGCTGCTGATCACAGGTAACGCAGGATACAGCAGCACCTGCAAACACATCTCATACGCAACACACTATGTCTGCTGATCTATATTTTTTTAATATAAATTGTTTAGGAGTGATGCTAGTAAAAAGAATAATGTTTATTAATTGAAACTTCAGTGTGGGGTTAAACATCCTGAGGGTTAACATAAGACATTGTCATCCAAACATGGTGCTAAAATACCGTCAGCTGTCATTGAGACACAAAACAGATTATTTTTAAAGGAAGGCTTTGGACCACACCTGAGCTTTGGAGACCCTGTGGAAGTCAGGCCCCTGCAGTCAGCGCCTCATATCATCTTGTGTGTTCAGGCTACACTCAGAGCAGCGCAGACACAACCCTGGGTCAGGCTCACATCCCACAGCCTGTGTTCCCACACATGGACCACTGCACTTATTTTGACTATGGATAGATTGTATAGGTCACTTTTCCTCTTAACCCTGGTCATCTGCCCCTCACATTCCTGCTCATGGCGCCTTTTCCTCCTGGTGTTTACGCTGAGTGACTGCATGTCCCGTTCTCAAACTGATGTGGAGGGGCCAGAGGGCCAAGCACCAGGCCAGAGGATTAGCTTCATCATTGATAAGAAAGTGCTTGAACCTGAGTGGCCTTCTTTACAGGAAGTGTCAGTGACAGCTTTATCCACATATTGGCAGAATGACAGAGCACAGAGAAACGAGAGGGGCTCAATGCTTACACAACAGTCAAGGTCAGGTCAGTGTCACTGGGGAAAGACGTGGTCAAGAGACAGTCTCACTTCCACTGGTACAGGAGTTCTAAGGACACTCCACACACATGTCCCCCTCCCCTGGAAACAGTCAGCATGTTCTCAGAAACATTTCCACACACAACACACAAAGGTCAGAGGATGCTTCTGTTTTCTTATATGAGAGTAAACGTAGAACATCATGTTCTATTGCACTTTAGTCTTAACACACAACATGTACAGCATCGCGTGTACTGTAATGGAAAAAAAGAAAAAAAATGGCACACAATTCTTCACAATCCAAATTTTCTGACAAGCAAAAAAGGCCTCTAAACATGCTCAAATAGGTCATGTTTGCTCTACAGTATGTATAAGCAATATTTTTTAGTGGGACGGCAGATGACATGACTTCGATCGACTTAAATACATACCTATTTCATTTTTCATGGTCAGGTACCACATCTTTAAACTGGATTAGTACTAGGAGTAACAACAAATTTTCATTGCAACATTATAAATATAGATATTATAAACATCATAATTTTGTCATAATTTCTTAATTTATTGCATTTTATTTAAACTGAACATTGTGTTAACTACATAGTTGTATTACTAACTCGCCTAATTTCTAATGCCCACATTTCTTTCTCTGTTGTGGCTGAAATCAGCATGGAGATGTGTGAGTGCAGATCAGAAAGGGATAAACATTCCCAGGATTCCACTGACCCAGGGACCTTACAATGACCTTTTGTGCCCTGTTTGAACGTTAGGTGCTTAAGCAACAACATATATTCTGCCAAGAACACTGAATCAAAAAGAATTATGGGCAACAGAGGTGACAAGCTTCCATTCAGTCAGTGTGGTGGATTTTAAATTGCAGAATACTGTATCCTGTCTTAATTTAGGTCAAGAATTGTGAAAAAGGTCCAGAGTCTAGAAAGAGCAAAACTCTGCAAAAAGAGTAAAGCAAAACAAACAGATCCCTATGGGGACTCTGGATCTATTCTCCAATCAGCTCCAATGAAGGAGTCAAATGCCTATCAGGGCTATGCTATTGCAGTTTAAGTACAATCTATTACATGATGTATTGAGTTAAACAAGTCAGAGTGGTACATTGTAACTCACATTTTCAGATGTCAACACTTAAAAGCTGCATTATGAAACTTTTCTTGTGAATGTTCCGCCACCTGCTTTGCTCAATAGAGAGACAAACATGTGACAACAGTGGCTTAGTGATTACAGCAGTAGTCCCCCCAAGACACCTTGCCTAGTAGGAAAGTGGTGTATGTGATAGTTGGTGATGGTCGGAGCGGTCGCTGGAACAGACACTCAGCCTTGCTTCCATCAGTGTGCCCCAGGGCAGCTGAATACATTATTATCTTGCCATTGGAGGGGAATAAATAATGCATAATATATAAAGTCTAAGTCATTATTACTATTATTATAACAAGCCCAAGTTACAAGCCAGATCTGTGGAGAATCAAACACACTCACAGTAAGAATACAATTTTGTCAATGCACTTTTAGCAATCAAGCACCAGTAACTGAATAAATGCACAATACATACGTTTAATGCCAAACATTCCTGAAAAAGCATTGAAACAAGGTGGTGTCATCGCCACCAGAAAAGTGACATATTTCACCTTTAACATTGATTTGATTGCTTAAAGGCTTTATATTCAGTGATTTTATTTAATTTCTTCATCAAATATGTTGCAGGTCAGAGTTCACATATTTTTTTCTCTGTGGGACAAATGGGTGAAAGGGGAAATGGTTGATGACTTCCTGAGAGCCAGCTCCTCAACAGTCAGCATGTTCTCAGAAACATTTTCATGCACAACATACAAAGGTCAGAGGATGCTTCTGAATCAAAAAGAATTAGGGGCAACAGAGGTGACAAGCTTCCATTTAGTCTCAGGTTTTTTGATGGATTTTAAATTGCAGAATATCCTGGCTTAATTTAGCTCAAGAATTGTGAAAAAGGTCCAGAGTCTAGAAAGAGCAAAACTGTGCAAACAGATTAAAGCAAAACAAACAGATCCCTATGGGGACTCTGGATCAACTCTCCAATCAGCTCCAATGAAGGAGTCAAATGCCTATCAGGGCTATGCTATTGCAGTTTAAGTACAATCTATTACATGATGTATTGAGTTAAACAAGCCAGAGTGGTACATTGTAATTCACATTTTCAGATGTCAACACTTAAAAGCTGCATTATGAAACTTTTCTGGTGGAGTGAGTGAAGAATTCCTCAATCGTCCAGGTAGAATCCATGGTAAAAGGAGAAATTCAATTTGTCAGCTGGACAAAAGTTTATTTGGTCAACCAAGCTATTTCATCAGTTCTGGCTAGAGTGCTGGTAGATATAAGCAGTGTCCACCAGCACTCTAGCCAGAATTGACGAAGTAGCTTGGATGAGCTGCGAAACGTCTTCAACCAAATAAACTTTGTCCAGTTGACAAATTGAATTTCTCCTTTTTCTGGTGGAGGTTGCTCCACCTCCTTTGCCCAATAGAGAGACAAGCATGTGACAACAGTGGCTTAGTGATTACAGCAGTGCCTAGTACAACTTGCCTAGTAGGAAAGTGGTGTATGTGATAGTTCGTGATGGTCGGAGCGGTTGCTGGAGCAGACTCTCCCTTGCTTCCATCAGTTTGCCCCAGGGCAGCTGAATACATTATTATCTTGCCAATGGAGGGAATAAATAATGCATAATATATAAAGTCTAAGTCATTATTACTATTATTATTACAAGGCCAAGTTACAAGCCAGATCTGTGGAGAGTCAAACACACTCACAGTAAGAATGCAATTTTGTCAATCCACTTTTAGCAATTAAGCACCAGTAACTGAATAAATGCACAATACATAAGTTTAATGCCAAACATTCCTGAAAAGGCATTGAAACAAGGTGGTGTAATCACCACCAGAAAAGTGAAATATTTCACCTTTAACTTTGATTTGATTGCTTAAATGCTTTATATTCAGTGATTCAGTGATGGACATCTACACCTTCCACTACCTCAGCAGAGCTAACAACATCATCATGGACAGCTTCCACCCTGGCTCAGTTCTTTGACTTGCTGCCCTCAGGAAGGCGTTACAGGTGCATTAAAGCAAGGACTAACAGACTCAAAAACAACTTCTTCCCAAGGTCCATAACTGCTTTGAACACTCACATGCACTGACTCGCCCCGTATTCCTATCCCCCACTCTCCTCCATCCACCCGTTGTGCAATTTGCTTAACACAGTGCAATATATCTTGTTAGACAATATTTATTACAGTGTAATAATATAGTTTTTGTAGCATATCCACCTGTTGTTGTGTACCTAATTACAATGCAATATCCTGTGGTGCAATACTTAACACTGTGCTATAGCTTGTTGACAATATTTATTACAGTACAATATGCTAAACTGAGTTCTGTGAAACCACTCACTGCAATGTAGAGACTCTCAAGTGTATGTACTGTATATGGTTGTATGTTTGTTTATTTATTTGATAGGGACAATGCACATTAATGAACATAAGTATAAAACAAATGTAAATTGCTGAATTTTAGCTACAAAGCTAGTTTTCATCCGTAGTCCCTAGGCTGGTAAATACATAAAAATACAACATACAATACAAGCAGCACAAACAAAAGTCTAGTGGTCACATGACTGGTTGGTTTTCAGCCATAGTTTCAGTTGTGTTTTAAAACTGATCAGTGTAGGGCTCTCCTGTATGTGCAGAGGAAGACTGTTCCAGATGTTAGTGGCCCTCACAGAGAGAGTGTTCTGACCAAAGGCGGTTCTTCTGTGTGGGACCTCACAGTCTCCTCTGGAGGAGGCCCTGGTTTTCGGACCACTTGATGTCTTAGGTTATGTATGTGTCACCCCTACTGCAATATCTGTGCAAGACTTGCAATAACCTGGATAACTAATGTGTAGTACAGGACTTGTTTGCACTAATTTTTGCACTATTTTTTTTATACTGGGCTGTAAATATCCAGCTCTGTTGTATATATCTTAAATGTCTACTTACATTTTTCTGTGCTGAAGTTAGATGCTTTCAATCTCATTGTGAGTATGTATAATGTAAACTGTACATATGAATAGTGACAATAAAAGGCATTCTATTCTATTCTATTTCATTTCTTCAACAAATATGTTGCAGGTCAGAGTTCACATATTTTTTTCTCTGTGGGACAAACGGGTGAAAGGGGAAATGGTTGATGACTTCCTGAGAACCAGCTCCTCATGGGATAAACTCAGAAGCATTGTATTAGTGTTTACAGAGGAAGAGCTGCCCATCCTGGACATAGCACATCCGAGGTGACAACCACCACTCCTGGGATCAAAGAGCACGTCATCAATTATACACACACACCACCAGGGCTGCTACTCGTTATCTGTAGAGGGGAAACAGTTAGCAAATACAGCCTTCAATGTTTAAAACTGTCTCATGAAAAAAAAAACTCATTAAGACATGGCAAGAGTCAAAAATATAATCTGCAACAAACACTTACTGTCAAGTTATCTCACCATAACAAGTGTCACTGGTTTGTACAAAAGTGGGCAATGAGCATCACTCTTTACTTTCCCAGACAGAAAACTTCCCAAAGTTCTATTTGCAGCCTGAGGACATCCTCCTGGACGTCCGGGATGACCAGTGACCCCTCCCCAAGACCTTTAGCCTGGCACTCCTTAAGCATCAACATGATGCTAAATTTATCAACAAAGTTTCTTTTTCATAATTTACTTTAAAATGTATACTTTGCTATTGTTGTCAGTGCCATTATCACAAATCACCAAAACAAAGCATTTAATTGTAAAACACCTTCTGTGTCATAGCCTGTAATGTTTAAGTTTTTGTTTTGTATAGTTATAATACTGTATGACCATTACTGAGAGAGTTAACACGGCATACTTGCTATGTCCATAAATAACTAAGTAAAAAATAATCCAAAGAGGGAATAAATATGTTGCATAAAAATAAACAGTTAAATCATGCTGGGATAAGACCGTGATGATGGGGAGCATATGCTAATGCCATCAGTAAACGCAACCTATCCTCATGAATGGCTGTTTGGCAATTTGACTTCCATTTATGCCCATCTATAGCATCATAGCACAACATTCTGAAAGCCACATGTTGACCCTTAGAAAGATTTTGTTTTGTGTACTTTTATTTATTTAAGGATCAGTACAAGTAAACATGACCACAAATAGGTGACCCATGCCATCTGTTAAAAATAGTGGGGATTGTGAATTCTCCTTCAACTACTGTTGTGTGGCATGATGGTTAAGAATTTGTGCAAATTGTAGCAGTAATAAGAAGGGAATCACAAAGCATCTGTTTGCCCTTGACATACCTCAGCAGTGGACAAAACATGTGATGCTTGACGTTCAAAGTATCCTTGAGAGAAACCTTGGTCTCATCTTCACTAATAACACTTCAGCCAAGGATCTGTTTCTTTTATCAACTCTACTTTTACACCCCATGCTCATTATCTTGTAGATGGCATTTTAGCTAGTTTGCATTCACAAATTAAAATTTTAGAAGATAAAAATCTGGGTGTCTAATCTGCTCCCCAGACAAAGCTTCATTGCTGCTGCTGGGGCCCAGTGAACCTGCTGCGCTGTCAGGGCCTCCTGTAGGACAACCCTGAAGAGGCCACAAGAGGTGTGCACTGTTTTCAGCTTATGGCTTTGTGTTCAACTGCACATTATCCCATGCACCAACAGCCACCAGCCCCATCGGCCTCGGACACAGGGCCCCAGGCTCATATGGCTCTACCCCGGCCTCATCCAGAAACAAGTTCAGTGAAGATGGGAGGCTCTGAGATTTGCAAATCAGCCAGGGGGTCTCACATAGAGCTTGGGATGATGTCATATCTCAGAGAATTTTCAGCCCAATTGAGAGTTTATTGGTGCTAAATACAAAACTTCAAATGTTCATTCCAAGATATTATGACAGTATAGTGGGATAAATGTATTAAAAGTAGTACCAATTTACCATAGTTTTTGCCAATGTTTTTGTGTCCAGTCTCTTGTGGTAGGGGTGTCTGAATTAAACTCTAAATTTGTGTAAAGATGTCATAGCTTACAATCCAAGGATTGCACGATGAAGCAGCCTTTACTTCAAATATTAAACAGCCTATATGTTTGTTTGGTACAGATTTCTGAAAAAGGAGGGACTGCTTGTGGTATCATTTACAAAATAAAAAACAAACAAACATGAGACACACGTTAAGTTCACAAAACATAGGCAACTGAGTGCGTAAAACAGTTATTCCTATAGTAATAGATGACATAGCCTTAGCATTAACAAAGCCCTCAGAATGGAGGTGCAAACAGCTGCAGTTAAACTGAGGGATGATGAGTCTGCTGTGACACAACCTCATTTGGCCTCATGTTGGCTTGCATACCTCAGCTTCAGCAGGCAGAATGCCCCCCAGGGCTCTCAAAATACATAGTGCTGTAGCTAGACCTGAGCCCAGCTCAAAGCAACGAAGGCTAAAAGACAGAAAGACCAGCAGCACAGCAAGCCTGGACAAGCAGGGCTGCAGCACAAGGCACAAACACATACTAGGAATGCATTAGGATTCAACTCTTTCTTTGAAGATCTTCAAACCCTAGATGAGTTAAGCTTATAGCATGTTTACCAATATAATGCCACTGGACTAACAACCTGAATACAAAAGCATTTATTTACAGTAACAGCGTAACTATTTTCAAGCTTCAGATATCTTTAAAAAGAAAAGTTGTATTTTAGACGGATTCATGGCTCAATCAAGCGGTAATGCTGGTCATGAAAGTCACTACTGTAAGCATTAGGTGAAAGCCAAGACTGACCCTTACTGGACAAAAGAGGTTACTACACTCACCAAGTGACGAGAAGAGCTGTGGCCAGTTCTCACAAGCTGGATGAGCAAGTGTGTAAGTAGTAGAGTGCTACTCCAGAAATAAATTTGATGAAAATAAATACAAAATAGGCATATTTGAAGATAAAAGTCAAACATAAATATGTCAGTGTAATGCTTTGTTCATCCATCATTTGTTACTCTAATATATATAGAATATATAGAATCCGAACCCAGGAGGAAAGGGGTAGCAATTCCGTACCTGGCTGGTGTTTCGGGAAAAACTACAGAGGATTTTCAGACAATATGAAATTCCAATTTATTTCAAACCTACAAACACTTTAAGACAAAAACTCGTCCACCCAAAGGACAAAACACCGAGCAATGTGGTCTACTCCATTCAGTGTAGTGAAGACTGCAGTGATACAAAGAGACAGATTAGTTGATAGTTTCAGAGCTATTTCAGTGTAGTGAGCGCCTCCTAGGGCTTATAGATATGCTAATACTAGACGCCAGAGGAATTCGTAAAACAAAAGAGACAGAGTAGCTGGGATAGTTTCAGAGCTTTTTTCAGTGTAGGTAGCTCCTCCCTGCAGCTAGATATAAACAGGGTCTAACCAGCATGAGAACCAGAGCTGACGAAGCCTCTCGGATGAGCGGCGAAACGTTTTCGACCAAACAAACTTTGTCCAGTTGACAAATTGAATTTCTCCTTTTATCATGGATTCTACCTGGACTGAGGGACTCTTCACGCATCTTAAGAACAACTACTCTAATATAAAAAAAAAAATACAATGTTTTTACTTTTATGTGTAATTTTCTCACAGCTGATGGTCAACTGTGCTGTGGACAAAATCTTTCATTTATGGATCCAACTCGTGCAGAGTAGCCATCAGGAGTCTGATGATATGGATGGAGTTCAATCATTTCCTTGTCCTGATGACAGAATTTTTACAGTTTGTAGTAAACCTATTTTAGATTAAAATTAAACCTGTTTTTAGCAACAAGCATCTGCACAGCAAAAGTGATGAAACATCAGAGCAAAAAAAACAAAAAAGTTATCTCGTGATGTTTCACCAACAATAAAGTGCTTAATTTGCACTTTATACAGATGACAGACACGCCTGTAATAAGTATTTTGCCAATTACATATATATTAAAAGGTAATTAATAAATACCAAACATACTAACATTGGAAGACAGAAAATACATACAATGTAAACTTGAACATTTTCTTTCATTTATATAAGTGGAACAAACAAAAGGTAGGGTGATTTTTGCTGAGAGCTGTTTGCATTTTGTGTCAGGGCAACCATTGACAAAAATATTGTTAATTTGATTTTATACATGTTTGAGAGGATGATTTTATAGCTTTTTGTTGTTGGCCCTGCATTGAGAATAGATGTATCTTAAAGCCAGTTACAATTTTTGTCTGACTCACTAACATAAAAACTGCCATCTAGAAAATCAGATAATTAGAGCAAAATTATTTCAGAAGATTTGATTAGATTCTTTTCTAGGTGTGTCCATCCACCCTGTGTGACAACAGGGCTACTTCATCAGTATACAGGTGCTTTGTTGTAGTTCTTGAGAACACATTAAAGTTAAGTATACGTGTCCAGCACTGATTGGTGGTCATCATCTGAGTCTGGGGAAAATTCTGATGAAGAGGATCATACTGATGAAGGTGAAAGACACCAGGATGAGCATGAGCCACAGCAGCCAGTTCACAGATTTTTTTGTGTGTTGTTCCAATCGTTCAGACTCAGTCTTAAGCTTTTCAAAGTTCAGATCAGCTTGACGCATGGACTGGCTCAATACCTGTGCAAAAAAAATATATTTAGAATATAATCTATTATTACAAACAACAGGGTACCCCATCTAGAAATAAATTACGTTGATTACTTTGAAACAAAGGTTTGATAAAGCCTCTAAAAAAACTAATCAATTTAACTACCTTTGAAACCTTTGTTACTATTGTTACTATAGGCTCTATTCACACTTGCGTCACAAAACCAGAAGACATTTAGAAACATGCGGCTGACGACTTCCTTTGGGCTCTGTTGGCAATTGTAACTGACGAAATGTGGGGAAAACTGAGAAAATGGCCTGGTTTTCTTCATCTAGATGTCATTGTATTCTTTCTTTTTTCATTTTATAAATTGCCAATTAATTTGTGTATTATAATTTGTATAATAAAAAAAAGTAACATCAAAGCTGCGAATAGATTCCTGTCCCCCATGGAAAGCTTTGGCAGGTTGTGAAGACGCTGCTCCTGAATCCACAGTTTTATCACATGACCAGTGTCCAACGTCTTCTGGTAAGCATGAATAGAGCCTATTATGAGGGGTTAAATTGACTTGTTAAAAAAACAACAACCTTGCATTATATCACCATATTGTGGACAGTAAGAACATTTAACTTGCAATACATTCTGGTATGACTGTGCCATTTCATTACTTAGTCACCTGGTTGTCCTGGCGGATAATGTTCTGTGCAGCCAGGGTGTTATTTTTCAGGTTTCTGGCGAGACTGAGCATGTCCTCGGCCAATTTCTCCTGAAGGTTATGATGGTGCTGAAGAACAGCATCAAGCTCTGCTCCAGACTGATGCTCAGCCACCGGAAGACCTCTAAAAGAAATTTATTTTTTAAGAATACACATTTCAAATAAATTTAACAAATTCTGTATAAGAATTATTTTGACTTATACCTTCTGTTGCGCAGTTCGGTTTCAGATGCACCTATAAAAAGAATTACAGTATTCCATTTACCTTATTGTAAAAAGACTGGATCTAAAAGCTGAATTTGTACATACCTCTTAGAGGTGAATTCTAGGAAGAAAAATGACATGCAATATTTATTTTACAACTGAAAGTAAATGCATTACTTAAAACAAAACTGGTAATTGTTACATTACCGTGGAGAGCAGTTCGGCTCTCATTTCTCCTGTGCACCGGGCTTTGGTCTGCATGTGGACAGTTTTAGTGGCAGACATCCTCTCATTTGAAATAGTTGGTGTTCGTCCAGGAGCAAGGAACTGATTAGCTAATGCTTTTTCAGCTGGTGAAGACTGAACAATATGGAGTAAAACATAAAATATAATTATGACACATGTAATAAATAAATAAAACAATTTATTCAAGGTATAAAATGCCGAAAGGAGCCCCCAAATTGCACTCACCAATTTTTCAGCTTGAAGAAGTCCTTTTAAAAAATCGACTTTTCTTGTATATTCTGTCAGAACCTCTGGCACTGGTTTGCTTTGAGATACACAGAACAAATATGACATTCAGTTTGAACACAGATATCAAAGTTGCAAGAGCTTCAGAATGGGAAACATTCTTATGCAATATAAAATGTGAAAACAAAAAAATGTAACATTACCTTGGAGTTTTCCTTAGTGCAACCAGCATATCTTCCAAAGCAGCCACATACTAGGAGTGATAACAAAGATTTACATTTCCGTGGTAATGTATTTATGATCAATATTCAAACAAACTGAACAACATAACTATAATGTCCTAGTACGAGAGCGACGACGTGGCTAATGCAACCAAGGCTGTTAGCGGCAGACAACAAAGGCAGCTTTTCATTATAAACTAGCCACATTTTTACCTTCTCCAGTCTCCATTCCGCCTCCCCTCGTTTATCTGAAGCAATAGATTCACAACGAGAAAGCAATCTAATAAAATTTATTTCTAATCTAGAAGCCATGTTTGATGTTTGAACAGCTACGCCGTCGCAGGGTTATGACGTAGCTGTTCGAGAAAAAGTGGGCGTTCATTTCAATAGATTTTTTTATGTTCTTCTTATGGTTTATTTCATTTTATTAACGAAAATAAAAGACGATAAGTAGATTTTTTCTGACCAATACATTTTTTTTACACCTTGAAGCACATTACATGTAGCTGTTAAAAAAAAGTGGGCGTTCATTTCAATAGGATCTTAAGATAAGATAAGACAAGACTTTATTGATCTCACACAGGAGAAATTCACTTGCAACATTAGCTCCAGGCAGTTTAGTGCAAAAGAAAGTTTGAACAGAAAGTGCATGCAAAAGCAGGGTCGGAGCTTCTGCAACAGGCAGCTGGCCTCTCCATCGCCATCTAATTCTAATTCTAATTCTAATTCTAATAATTCTAATAATAATTCTAATTCTAATAATAATTCTAATTCTAATAATTCTAATAATAATTCTAATTCTAATAATAATTCTAATTCTAATAATTCTAATTTTAATAATTCTAATAATAATTCTAATAATAATTCTAATTCTAATAATTCTAATAATAATTCTAATTCTAATAATTCTAATTCTAATAATAATTCTAATTCTAATAATAATTCTAATTCTAATAATAATTCTAATTCTAATTCTAATTCTAATTCTAATTCTAATTCTAATAATAATAATAATAATAATAATAATAATAATAATAATAATAATAATAGTAATAGTAATAGTAGTAGTAGTAGTAGTAGTAGTAGTAGTAGTAGTAGTAGTAGTAGTAGTAGTAGTAGTAGTAGTAGTAGTAGTAGTAGTAGTAGTAGTAGTAGCTGCAAGCAGTGACCCAGCCTAATTTGATGACATGCGTTGGATCAGTCTTCACCCAAAACACATTTTTGCATGTTGTAGCACCCCCTAGTGGCCAATGTGAACCAAATTTGGTATGGCTAATTCTGTATGGATGGTACATTGCGCACCAAGTTTCATTGAGAGACTGATAATAATTATGGCTGCAACTATTACTCGAGTAACTTGAGTACAAAAAATAATCGAGGCAAATTATTTGCCTCGAGGCTCCGTTTAATTATCATCACGTGGCGATATATTTCAATTCATGCATCATCGCGGCATTATCAGACTACTGCGCTGTTCGGATAGACTGCGTCACTGTTTCCATTAACATGTAAACTATTTAAACATTTATTTATTTATTTTTTATTTATATCTGTGCAAATCCGTTGAGAAAAAAATTGTGTAAATATATAATATATATATATATATATATATATATATATATATATATATATATATATATATAATATATATATATATATATAATATATATATATATATAATATATATATATATAATATATATATATACAGTATATATATATATATATATATATATATATTAGGGGTGTGAATCTTTCACTCACAAAACGGTTCGATTCGAATCTCGATTCACAGGCTACGATTCGATTCAGGGACGATTCATAAAATTAGTAAACGATCCGGTACGATTCGATTCGATCCGATTCGATCCGATCCGGTTCGGTTAATTTCGATTCAGTACAAAGGTAGATAAGGTAGATATCAAAAATAAAAAAGTAGTTATAAAACAAGCAAGTTGCCTATTAAAGGCAAAAATCTGAATGAATCAGAATTAGTGCTTCAGTCACAGTTTCAGTAACTGTATAAAAGTGCAACATATCACTGACAAGAAGATAGATATTACTGGGCAGTTATAGAAAACACTAGCATGTTAAATCCAACATGTCTTTTTATGCCTGTAATTAACTTTTCTTAACAAAAAAAAAAAGAAAATCAGAGAGCTCTTAACACTGAATAATACTTTCTCTCCATCTCATAACATTACCTCAGTCTCCTTTGAGACAAAAATCATCTGTGTGTGTGTGAAGTATGTTTCTATACACACAAATCACAAGTATTTAATACAGAAATGCACCAATTCTGATTATACATTGTATTTTCCACACAAAAGTAAATTAGCCAAGTCAATTTTAGCCCAAATCAAATATACATTGCCAATACATGAATGTTGTCTAAATAAATCACCCAATCCACTAACCGTGACAATAAAAACGCTAGTATCATACAATTGTTATTGTCTATAGCTGCCATGGAGACTACTGAGCAAAGTGAAACATCAGACCGACAGTGAAAGTTTTATCAACGCGACACAACACTGGCACAAAAGTTAACCACGCATACGAACCATGTCCATAAATAGCGGTAGCGCACCAAATATTAATTTAACCACAGCTCAATAAAAGGAAACTTAGCTTAGCTTACCCATAGAGTAGATCTCCTCACGAGACGAGGCGGCGGGAAACCCGCCCTCCGCACAATGCGAATTGGGACACTCGCATGATTGGCAGTTAACCGGCCAATAAGCTTCAACCCCAGGTAAGAGAACCACCCACCGTTCGCGAAAGAACGCAGACACACACAGCGCGGCTTCTGCGCCATGAGAGAGACCGCTCAGGAGCCGAGAACCGATTCTTGGCCGTAAATCCGGTGCATCGGACCTTTCGTAGTGAATTTGGACCGATCCGGGCTCCGCTGATCGGTACACTCAGATCGCAGAGGTCACAGACCGATAACCGATCCAAATCGGTTAATCTTTACACCCCTAATATATATATATATATATATATATAAATATATAAATAAAATCTCAGACATCTCAGTCCAGAAAAGTGCAGTACTAGGAACAGCAAAGATACTGCGCAGAACTCTCAAGCTCCCAGGCCTCTGGTAGAGGACCCGAGCTGGATGAGAGTGAGAGACCAACCACCGTGGAAGGTGAGGAGCACTTTAAAAAAAAATATATATATATATATGTATAGTTGTGTTTAGGGTCGCCAACCGTCCCTTGAAAAACGGAATCGTCCCATATTCAGAAACAAAAGTACGTGTCTCATATTAAACTTCTACTGGTGTCTACCGGAGGTGCGCGGCTCCAGATGAGCCCATTTATAAAACATCCTACCTCATCCTACCTGCCCGTGCCTCACTTAGCGCCTTTTCACGCTCTCCTCCTGCACATAGTGCGCATAAGCTCCCTCCTCAATGCGCTCTGATTAGAAGAGCAAGACTAAGTGCAAAGCAAAAACTGATCAAAATGTATGCAAAAATGTTATATATATATATATATACAGTACTCGAGTTGAGGGGGGATGGGGGTGGGGTGGGGGTGGATGGAATCCCCCCTGTGGGAAAAATCATAGTCAAAATCATCCCTCTTCTAAAACGGGCATCCCTTCTTCCATTCAAAATGGCCAGTGCCAAGAGCCAATCATAGGACGAACTGCGCTCCAGCTTCCAATCATGTTGCAGCATAATTACCCACCGATACGCGCTCCCGCCAATCATGACGATTGCCGCTGTTGTGTTTGCGCCTGTTCGCCGATCAACTGTGAGTGAGCCGCGTGAATGTTTACGCGGCATTTCCAAGAGAAGAAAAATCCTTAACTTGCTGCGTTAATGCTACTACGTAAGAAGGAACTCTCGCCTCGAGACACGGGATAAATTCGGGATTATGTCCTTTTCTCCGGAGCTCCGGATTATTAAAGACAACACGGCAAACTGTTAGAATGGAGCTGACCGCATTCTTATGGGTGAGTCATATTATCAGATTATTTCTGCATCTATTTCGGCACTAAACCAGGACTAAACCAGGTATAAACCAGGACTAAACAAAGACTAAACCAGGTCTAAACCCGGACTAAACCAGGTCCAAACCAGGACTAAGCAAGACTAAATCAGATCTAAACCGGGTCTAAACCAGGACTAAACCAAGACTAAACCGGGACTAAACCAAAACTAAACCAGGTCCAAACCAAGACTAAGCCAGGACTAAAACAGGTCTAAACCAGGTCTAAACCAGGACTAAACCAGGTTTAAACCAGGTCTAAACCAGGTCTAAACCAGGACTAAGCCAGGACTAAAACAGCTCTAAACCAGGTCTAAACCAGGTCCAAACCAAGACTAAGCCAGGACTAAAACAGGTCTAAACCAGGTCTAAACCAGGTCTAAACCAGGTTTAAACCAGGACTAAACCAGGTCTAAACCAGGACTAAGCCAGGACTAAACCAGGTCTAAACCAGGTCTAAACCAGGACTAAGCCAGGTCTAAACCAGGACTAAGCCGGGACTAAAACAGGTCTAAACCAGGTCTAAACCAGGTCCAAACCAAGACTAAGCCAGGACTAAAACAGGTCTAAACCAGGTCTAAACCAGGTCTAAACCAGGTCTAAATCAGGACTAAACCAGGTTTAAACCAGGTCTAAACCAGGTCTAAACCAGGACTAAGCCAGGACTAAAACAGGTCTAAACCCGGACTAAACCAGGTCCAAACCAGGACTAAGCCAAGACTAAACCAGATCTAAACCGGGTCTAAACCAGGACTAAACCAAGACTAAACCGGGACTAAACCAAAACTAAACCAGGTCCAAACCAAGACTAAGCCAGGACTAAAACAGGTCTAAACCAGGTCTAAACCAGGACTAAACCAGGTTTAAACCAGGTCTAAACCAGGACTAAGCCAGGACTAAAACAGGTCTAAACCAGGTCCAAACCAAGACTAAGCCAGGACTAAAACAGGTCTAAACCAGGTCTAAACCAGGACTAAACCAGGTTTAAACCAGGTCTAAACCAGGTCTAAACCAGGACTAAGCCAGGACTAAAACAGGACTAAAACAGGTCTAAGCCAGGTCTAAACCAGGACTAAGCCAGGACTAAACCGGGACTAAAACAGGACTAAACCAGGACTAAACCAAGACTAAATCAGGACTAAGGTGTGTGTACGTGTGTGATAACATATATCCTGTGTATTATTGAATTACTGAATGATTATATGGACTTTTTGTTATAAAAGCATTTCCATTTTAACCCCCCCCACCCCACCCCACCCCCCATTGGTGAAAAATTTCACCATCCCCCCGTTTCATTTTACAACTCGACTACTGTATGTATGTATGTATGTATGTATGTATGTATGTATGTATGTATGTATGTATGTATGTATGTGTATATATATATATATATATATATATATATATATATATATATATAAAATCCCTTCAAGGAACAAAGGAACAATGGAAATATACCAAAGCAGGCATTTACAATTTAGGGCTGTCAGTGTTCAGATCTCAAGCAGATCTCAAGATTTGTACCAGGTATGTGTATGTCACCACTACCTGTTCACATCATCACATCACATCAAAGCAGTCTGGTTGCCATGGTAACTTCAAAGACATCACTCCTTGAAGTGGGCTTTATGATGTCACTTTGACCTTTGTGCTTTGTGTCCTTTGTTTAATTTACTTTCGAGAGTGTATGTGTGGGAGCGTTTCAGTCACACGACACAACATTGTTAGTGGAATACAGCACGGTGCGTAATAAGATTAAATAAGATAACTTTTTCTATTTTATTCAACAGAAAATAGAAAAGTGTCGGAAGTAGGACGTAAAGACAGCAGTATGCATCAAGATAATCCACAACAGCATCCCTGCAAGGGGGATGCCAGTGCCAGTGAGAGGAACATCAACTCTGCCCACTCAGAGGAGATTCAAAACATGGACAACGTGAAGGTTTTAATAGAGATTTATCAGAGCCAAAAGGCTCTGATACATGAGCTGAAGTTATACAATTCTAATCTAGAAGCCGAAAACACAGTGCTTAAAGTTGAAAATAGTACGCTTGAAAAACAAAACATGGAACAGCGAGATCAAATTGAAAGACTGACAGGGAAGCTCAGAGATTCAGATTATTACTGCTAAAACCTGGCGGAAACTGTCAGCTACTTCAACACTTACTGTATATAGACAGCTGTTTATCTCATGCCTCTGTGGCTAAAGAAAATAAGTCTTTTAAACAACAGACGGTAGAAATGTAGAACATAATGCAGCCTGTTTGGATGAGAGTGAGAACCAAAGAGAAAGGCTTTGTGACTCTAGGGACAAATTAAAAAAAAAAAAAAAACAGAATCTTTAGAGAAGGTCAAAGTCCAACTGTCAGCTGCTACCTGAACCATGCATTACAAAAACACATCCAGGACCTTCAGGAGAAACGTATAGCACTGAAGAAACACGCAGAGTTTCAGAAGACCTCTGTGATTGCTAAGAGATTGACCAGATGACTCAGATAAATTCTGATTTGCTTCTAGAGGAGACAGATCAGGAAAGAAGCCACATGCAGGCAATTGAAGAGACACAAGACACTCTACTGGAAAGAGAAGAGCTCACTGAGAAACCTCAAACATCAGTGGTTTGGAGAGCTTGGATGTGGAGCTTTCTACAGACTTAAATGATCTCAGGCAAACCATCCAGAAGCAGAGAGAGCAACTAGATGTCCTGCTAGAGGAAGATGACATTTCGAACCCTGGCAAGAGAGCTTCTATTTTCAGATGGAGAGGAAGGGGACTTTTTTCAAAACACAGAAGTAGAGAACGGGCTGGAAAAACTTAAATGTGAACAAAAAACTTTAAGAGACCAAAATAACAATCTGTCAGCTCAGGTGGAGGAGCTGAAAGCAGTAAATGCTCGTCTTCAAACTCAGTCAGAAAAGTCAGTATGACATTAATATATTGTATTAGTGGAATACTGGACGAGCGAAATTCAATTTGTCAACTGGACAAAGTTTATTCTGGTCAAAAATACGCTGTTTCTTCAGCTGGTGGACACTGCCTTATTTCTGCCTGCAGGGAGGAGCTAACTACCCCGAAACTACTCTGAAACGTGGGATTTCATGTTGTCTGAAAACCCTCTGTAGTTTTTCAGAAACACCAGCCAGGTAAGTAATAGTTACGCCCTTTCTCCTGGGTTTTGATTCTCTGTTGTCTTGTTTCTCTCTTGTCAAGAAACAAGACAACAGAGAATCAAAACCCAGGTGAAAGGGTGTAACCATTCCTTACCTGGCCAAAACTACAAAGGATTTTCAGACAATATGAAATCCCAGTCTATTTCAAAAAATCACAAACACTTTAAGACAAAAACTGGTCCACCCAAAGGACAAAACACAGAGCCACAAACAAAGCAATGTGGTCTACTCCATTCAGTGTAGTGAAGACTGCAGTGAGCGCTACATTGGAGAAACAAACAGCCACTTCACAAGATAATGTACCAACACAGACGGGAGAGCCAGAGTGGACCTCAGTCTGCCGTACATCTCCACCTAAAAGCCATGGGCCACTCCTTTGAGGACAGTGAGGTACAGATCTTGGCCAGAGAAAAGAACTGGTTTGAGAGGGGAGTTAAAGAGGCTATTTTTGTTAGGAAAGACAATCCATCCTTGAACAGAAATGGAGGGCTCATGAGCAGATTATAGCCAAAAAAATTAGAACGTTGGAGAAAGACAAAGGGTTTCAGAAGACTTCACTGGACATAAAGAGATGGTTAGAACAAACAATTTGTTAGCAGCCAAAGAAGAGTCAAGTCAAGTGTCTATAGGGATTCTAGAACACTTCTCTAGAACGTCCGTTCTAGACAGGTTCTAGAGAAGTGTTCTAGAATCCCTATAGTTCATAATGGAGCTCCATTATAAACTATAGGGATTCTAGAAGCCTGTGATGTCATCTGAAACCGACCAATATAATGCTGCGATCACATCAAAGCAGTCTGGTTGCCATGGTAACTTCAAAGACATCAGTCTTGAAGTGGCTTTGATGTCACTTTGACCTTTGTGCTTTGTGTCCTTTGTTTAATTTACTTTCGAGAGTGTATGTGTGGGAGCGTTTCAGTCACACAACACAATACAACATTGTTAGTGAAATACAACACGGTGCATAATAAGATTAAATAAGATAACATTTTCTATTTTATTCAACAGAAAATAGAAAAGTGCCGGAAGTAGGACGTAAAGACAGCAGTATGCATCAAGATAATCCACAACAGCATCCCTGCAAGGGGGATGCCAGTGCCAGTGAGAGGAACATCAACTCTGCCCACTCAGAGGAGATTCAAAACATGGACAACGTGAAGGTTTTAATAGAGATTTATCAGAGCCAAAAGGCTCTGATACATGAGCTGAAGTTATACAATTCTAATCTAGAAGCCGAAAACACAGTGCTTAAAGTTGAAAATAGTACACTTGAAAAACAAAACATGGAACTGCGAGATCAAATTGAAAGACTGACAGGGCAGCTCAGGCAATGATCTCAGGCAAACCATCCAGAAGCAGAGAGCAACTAGATGTCCTGCTAGAGGAGATGACATTTCGAACCCTGGCAAGAGAGCTTCTATTTTCAGATGGAGAGGAAGGGGACTTTTTTCAAAACACAGGAGTAGAGAACCTGCTGGGAAAAAAACTTAAATATGAACAAAAAACTTTAAGAGACCAAAATAACAATCTGTCAGCTCAGGTGGTGGACCTGAAAGCAGTAAATGCTCGTCTTCAAATTCAAAATACTCAAGACGTGGAAACCGTTAAAGTAAATTCAACCACAGAGAGAACTTGGTCTAGTGTAGCCAAATCTATTGCAAAGGGAGTTTTGTACTATGGTGCAGTGTGTGTCCAGCTACTGGGCCTTTAGCTTAGGTCATCAAACAGTCCTGATTATGATCCATTGTCACATGGTTTCACAGAGGACACCCTGACTCCATTCTAAACACCATAACAAGCCACTGGAGCCATTAATCTGAATGTCTCCAGTGGCTCTGAAAGGGGAGAGCCATTGATCTCAATGGTATAATTCTGTGCATACACAAAGTTTTACCGTTGCCTCTGAAACTTCTGAAAAACTGTGAAAAGTCAGTATGACATTAATATATTGTATTAGTGGAATACTGGACAGGTGGGATTGCTTGTCACAATATAACTAGACAGAAAAATGACAGACCTTCCAAACAACTTTAAATAGGTTTGTAATTTCTATTCAAAAATGTGTTTAACATTCTTTAGCGAAATTCAATTTGTCAACTGGACAAAGTTTATTTTGGTCAAAAATAAGTTGTTTCTTCAGCTGGAGGACACTGCCTTATTTCTGCCTGCAGGGAGGAGCTAACTACCCCAAAACTACTCTGAAACTTGGTATTTCATGTTGTCTGAAAACCCTCTAGTTTTTCAGAAACACCAGCCAGGTAAGGAATAGTTACACCCTTTCTCCTGGGTTTTGATTCTCTGTTGTCTTGTTTCTTGTCCTTGTCTCTCTTGTCAAAACACAAGACAACAGAGAATCAAAACCCAGGAGAAAGGGTGTAACTATTCCTTACCTGGCCAGTGTTTCTGAAAAACTACAAAGGATTTTCAGACAATATGAAATCCCAGTCTATTTCAAAAAATCACACACTTTAAGACAAAAACTGGTCCACCCAAAGGACAAAACACCGAGCCACAAACAAAGCAATGTGGTCTACTCCATTCAGTGTAGTGAAGACTGCAGTGAGTGCTACATTGGAGAAACAAAACAGCCACTTCACAAGAGGATGTACCAACACAGACGGGAGAGCCAGAGTGGACCTTCATCTGCCGGATATCTCCACCTAGAAGCCCGGGCCACTCCTTTGAGGACAGTGAGGTACAGATCTTGGCCAGAGAAAAGAACTGGTTTGAGAGGGGAGTTAAAGGGGCTATTTTAGTTAGGAAAGACAATCCATCCTTGAACAGAAATGGAGGCCTCATGATGGGTGCTACAATTTGAAATCCTGTGTGTGCCACCTGTACATATGTTTTTTGACAATAAAGCTGACTTTGAACTTTGAACACCTCTGAGTCTACAAGCTATCACTATTGTTTTCTTTGTTTTGATTTAGGAGTTATAAATTTAGGAGTTATAAATAGGAGATCAGCAATCTGACAAGGGCTGAAGAAGCATCTTGGATGAACTGTGAAACAAGTCTCTCTGATTGGTTAATCCTCCTGTCAATCACATCCTCTGAAATCAGGGAAACAGATACAGCTCCAGATCCGCTCGTCTTTGTAAAGTTTCAAAGTGTGTGGTTCTGGCTGGCCTGGTAAACTTGTGTCCATACTCAAACACAGGAACCAGCACTGGTGTCTTTAGGTCAGGCGACATTAAGTTAAAATACAATGCCTCTGTCCATGGTGCTGAACATAAAGTACTTGAGGAACACAAGCAAATGCTCTTTACAGCTGTTTTGTTTGCAATAGCAGCTAATGTGAATATTATTTATTTTGCATAATGCAATGAATCAAAACAAGACTTATTCAAAGACAAATACTCATCCATGAAATGTTAAATCGATCAAATGTAAGAATAAAAAAATGCACAATAATATATGAAAAAGCAAAGTAATATTCAAAATTCAAGATTGTTTATTTGTCATATGCAGGATCAACACAAGGTCAACAATGCAATGAAATGCTTAGGATCAGAAGAACCCGTTGACTCGCTAAAATAGTTGAGAAGTACTAATAGCATGCAATAAAAATACAAGGGGAAAAAAACTATATAATAAAAATCATGTAATAAAATATAAAATATAAAGGTACAGGTAGGATTAAATAAGGTGTAAGTATAGTATTTCACAGGTGGTAATACTGCTCAAATGAGTTTTGTATTGCACATAATTTGGTATAGTAAAGCTCTTTAATCCCTCTAATGCGAATCAGTACAGCGGTCCCTCGTTTATCACGGGGGTTACATTCTAAAAATAACCCACGATAAGCAAAATCTGCGAAGTCGTCAGCTTTATATTTTACAATTATTCACCATGTTGTAACGCTGTAAACACCTCACCACACACCTCACCACACACATTCTACAATTTTCTCAGACTGGAATTAACGTTTTCTCACATTTTTTTCTTGTTTAAACATTCAGACTTTCGTAGATTTTCAACAAAACAGCACACAGTATTATAGAACGAAACCAAAGTGTATTTTGTGTGTATTTCACAGTTCTTATGACCGAGCCTCTTCGTCCTGGCACCGCTTCTCTGTGTCGGGAGAAAACTTGCAAACATACAGCACTTCAGAGTCACACTGCGATCGGAACATTTCTATAAATCTGGCAAACTGAATGCATGCTGTTCAGGAGACACGGAGAATGACTGACGAACGTGACAACGTGAAGGTTTTAATAGAGATTTATCAGAGCCAAAAGGCTCTGATACATGAGCTGAAGTTATACAATTCTAATCTAGAAGCCGAAAACACAGTGCTTAAAGTTGAAAATAGTACGCTTGAAAAACAAAACATGGAACAGCGAGATCAAATTGAAAGTAGGGCTGGGCGATATGGAGAAAAAAATTATCTCGATATGTTTTTGCTATATCTCGATATACGATATATATCTCGATATCTATGCAGGGGGAAAAAAAACAAACAAACGTGCCAAATTCAGCAAGGTTTTTTTTTTTTTATTGAAGTGCAAACAGGCAGCCAAGTGCCTAAAGGTAGACAGGTACTAGTAACAACGTGCTTGTGCACCATTTTTAACATTACCAAACCAAGGAAGTAGTATATTGCCTTATTTTAATTGTAAACATAAAACCTGAGGGTCGACAGTTCTTATGAAGTGCTTCTTTAACATTTAAGATAAAAGACAAAAAAATCCCTCATTTCGTAGCCAAGTGAAAAAGCACATATTAAATTAATTGTTTTTAAATATAGATTAAAAGAGCCTCAATCCATGAATTCTCGTGTGTTTTGTGACTGTAGTACATTTTATATTTGTGTGTGTGTTTGCTTTAACTTAGGACATTATTCTGCATCATTTTTTTTTCTAGAAATACTATATTAATTTATTGCAACCATTAAAACGCAACGCAGTGCAACGCAGTGCTTTAGAATCAACGCCACATACCCGACCCACCCAAATATTTCACTCACTGGCCAAATGCAGCCTTGCTCTGTACCGCACTGACAAGAAAGTGGCGACTAGGGAGATTGTATCTAGGGTCAAGCGTTTTTAGCATTCGTATGAAGCCCGGTCGCTCAACAACCGCTATGGGCGTCATGTCTTTTGCGATATGAAAGGCAGTGGACTCCGTAATGCTGACCCACCTTGCACTTGTTTTTTCATATGGTAGACACCGGGGTAAAGATGTTTGGAGCGTTGTTTGTTGTGTCATCTTAGAAGTGGTGGTGGGTTTGCCCTCGATGATTTTGATGGCACCAGTTTCTTGCATTCTCTGCAAAATGCCTCTTTCTGCTCCTCATCGGACGTTTTAAATCCGAAATACCGCCATATAATGGAGCCGTTTGTTCTTTTCTTTGGTATGAATTCTCTCGTGCTTCTGTGGGCGCCGCCATGTTGGATAAGTTATAAACAAACACACGCGGTGTGCGCACGGGGAGGGGGAGGGGAGGGGGAAACACGAGACGCAGTGAAACACAAACGCAAGAAGCAGGCGGGGCGGACAGCTCCACAAACAGATGAGGAAAACAGTGGCGAGTGGCGAAATAAGAGTGGCGAACTCTTATTCATCTCGAGTTTTTCGATATGCCAAAATCTTTCTCGATTTCATAAAACATCTCGAGATATCGCAAATCTCGATTAATCGCCCAGCCCTAATTGAAAGACTGACAGGGCAGCTCAGAGATTCAGATTATTACTGCTAAGACCTGGCGGAAACTGTCAGCTACTTCAACACTTACTGTATATAGACAGCTGTTTATCTCATGCCTCTGTGGCTAAAGTAAATAAGTCTTTTAAACAACAGACGGTAGAAATGCAGAACATAATAGCAGCCTGTTTGGATGAGAGTGAGAACCAAAGAGAAAGGCTTTGTGACTCTAGGGACAAATTAAAAAAAACAACAGAATCTTTAGAGAAGGTCAAAGTCCAACTGCCAGCTGCTACCTGAACCATGCATTACTGTTGTGTCTTTACTACAACATATTAAATGTAAATAAATGATCCAAACTCGGAGGTAGATTAACACGTGAATCCTTACTTTACTTTTGGTTCACTGCAACATAAACATATCAATGTGCAGGCATAGTACCTACAGGTAAAACCAATAACTCGGGGAGTAATTCCGCTTAGCCAAATAGATCCACTTAGATACTACACTCCTCCCCTTTTAGATTTATGCTACACATCTCAAGGAACATACAGTAACACATGATAAAAGGAGAAGTTCAATTTGTCAACTGGACAAAGTTTGTTTGGTTGAAAACGTTTCGCCGCTCATCCGAGAGGCTTCGTCAGCTCTGGCCCTCATGCTGGTTTATATCTAGCTGCAAGGGAGGAGCTACCTACCCTGAACAAAGCTCTGATCCTATCCCAGCTACTCTCTTTTGTTTTACGAATTCCTCTGGCGTCTAGTATTAGCATATCTATAAGCCCTAGGCGGCGCTCACTACACTGAAATAGCTCTGAAACTATCAACTAATCTGTCTCTTTGTATTTCAAATTTCTCTGGCGTCCAATTCCCTATTCCCTATAGAGAAATTGTATGGAGTGCTGGATCACATCCTGAAGACTTTTCTTCCTCAGATGTCGACAGCGGAAGACGTGACAAACCATCAGCGTTACAGTGTTTCTTAGTCCCCTTAAACTCGATGTCATAAGAGTGTGCTCCTAAGAACAGGGCCCATAGTTGTAGTCAAGTGGCTGACATCACTGGAACTCCTTTCCTAGGATTAAAGATTGATACAAGGGGCTGATGGTCAGTCACTAAGGTGAACCTTCGGCCATAAAGGTAATGGTGGAACTTCTTGATGCCCCATACAAGGCTAAGGGCCTCTCTGTCGATCTGTGCATAATTGCGTTCTGCACTTGAAAGAGACCTCGAAGCGAATGCAATTGGACGCTCAGATCCATCGTCCGTAGTATGTGATAAGACAGCGCCTATGCCATACGGGAACGCATCACATGCTAGTCGGATGGGCCGTGATGGATCATAGTGGGTAAGTAGTTCATCAGATGTTATTAGTCTTTTTGTTTCTGCAAATGTCTTTTTGCATTTTTCTGACCAATGCCATTTCGGTCCTGTCTGTAGTAGCGCATTCAGTGGATGTAACACTGAGGCAAGGTTTGGGAGAAACTTGTGGTAATAATTTACCAGACCCAGATATGATCTCAGCTGTGACACGTTTTCTGGTTTAGGTGCTTTTAGCACTGCCTCAATTTTCTCTTGTAACTTCTGTAAGCCATGTTTGTCAATGACATGTCCGCAGTATGAGATTTCACTTTTGAAAAACTCACATTTCTCTCTCTTTGCTCACAGGCCATATTCATTCAGTCTGGTGAGCACCTTGCTTAGATTTTGGAAGTGATGTTCATCGTCTTTTCCTGTCACGATTATATCATCTAAGTAGCATTGTGTTCCAGGTATATCATGAAGTACCTGATCCATCGCTCTTTGCCAAATGGCTGGAGCTGAGGCAACACCAAACACAAGACGATTGTATTGGTACAGTCCCTTATGCGTGTTGATGGTTAGGAACTTTCTGCTTGACTCCTACACCTCCATTTGGAGATAGGCCTGTGACAAATCAATCTTAGAAAACTTCTCCCCACCAGCCAAAGATGAGAAGATGTCTTCAATACGTGGCAGGGGGTACTGCACAGTGCGCAGCACCGGGTTTATGCTCACTTTGAAGTCTCCACATATACGCACATCTCCACCTTTTCCTTTCTTGATGACTGGAACAATGGGCGTAGCCCAGTCACTCCAACCTTTGAGAGGATGCCGAATGTCTCTAAGCTCTGTAATTCAGCATCTATTTTTGGGCGTAGTGCATAGGACACTGGACGTGCTTTGTGAAATCTTGGTGTAGCATTTTTATCAAGTTAAATTTTGCCTTTAGGTGTTTAAGTTTACCAATACCATTCTCAAACACTTGAGCATTAGCCTGTAACAGCTGGGACAGTCTTTGATCAGAGCTGCAGTTGGAGCTCTTGAGGCTTGCTGATATGTTGAGAGCTTTAATCGCATGCCAATCAAGCTGAATCTTTCTTAACCACTCGCGTCCGAGAAGAGCTGGCCCTGTGGTTTTCAGCACATAAAGCTCTAACTGGTGTGTTTTGCCACCATAGGCCACATCCACTTTAAGTTTGCCTTTAGGTGACACTTTCTCGCCTGTGTATGTTTTTAACATCACTGATGTCTTTTCTAACTTTATCTTGGAAAACAGTCTGTTGTAATCAGTCTCTGAGATTACAGACAAAGCTGAACCTGTATCCAGGTCCATTTTAAGTTTCACGCCAGACACCACTGTGGTTATCCATATTATTTTCCTGTTCTTTTCTGTTATGCAGCTCTAAACATGACAGGTCATCCTCATCACTACTGTCTGCTGTCTGAATTTTCACATTCTGTTACTTTGTGCATTTGTTTTGCTTTGGGTTTGAAACCTTTGTTCTTTTCAGTTTTCTCTTTTCGGATGTTGGTTTGATCTGTTTTGCATGATCTGTTTTGATCTGTTTTCTATGTGGCCTTGCTTATTGCACTTCCTACAGGTCTTTTCTTTGAACCAACATTTCCATTATGAGAGGATTTACCACACCTGTAGCATTTCTGTTTTTTCGCATTATTTAAGGACATTTTATGCACCTCATTTTCTAGTCTTCTTTTGTAGCTCTGAAGCATCTTTAGCTGCAGTTTCCATTGAGATGGCTATAGCTAATGCTTTATCCAAATCCAGTTCCTTTTCTGACAGTAGCCGTTTTTGTGTGCTTGAACAGTGCATGCCACATACCAGTCTATCTGCATCAGAGAGTCCATCTTTGAAATCACAATTCTGCGAGAGTTTGCGCAGCTCAGCCATGTATTCAGATATGCTTTCCTCCTTTGATTGATTCCTTTTATGAAATCTGAATCTTTCATCTGAATCCGCTATCACTAGGGGTTTGGGGTTCAAGTGGCTTTGCAAAATCTTAACTATATCGTCAAATGACTTGCTGGACGGTTTGTTCGGGATCACTAGATTCCGTAGTAGATTGTAAGTTTTCTCTCCTATCAGACTGAGGAGGACTGAAACTTTTTTTTCTTCCTCGACGTCATTAGCGTGGCAATACAACTCCACTCTCTCAATATAAGCTTCCCAGCCTTCACTTGCGCTATCAAACTCATCTACTTTCCCGACGAAAGCCATTTCGGACATCAAATCCAGCCGCTTTTTTTTTTTTTAATCTGCGTTGATTCACTGTGTGTTATGCACGGCTACTCACGCATTCTTTGCTAGTTTTCACTTTTTCCTCGTTTTTCCTTCCCTCCAGATAACTTGTCATTTCGTGCGGTTCTGTAGGGTCCGAATTACTCGTCGCCAATTTGTTGTGTCTTTACTACAACATATTAAATGTAAATAAATGATCCGAACTCGGAGGTAGATTAACACGTGAATCCTTACTTTACTTTTGGTTCACTGCAACATAAACATATCAATGCGCAGGCATAGTACCTACAGGTAAAACCAATAAGTCAGGGAGTAATTCCGCTAAGCCAAATAGATCCACTTAGATACTACAATTACAAAAACACATCCAGAACGTTCAGGAGAAACGTATATGTGGCAGATTGGATTATTGGGGTCACGTTTGCGTCTCTGGTCTCTGCCCGCTGGGTGCGGTGATTGGGTGGTGGATTTGGGCGTGGGGTATTTAAGTAGGTACCGTGACTACTTCCGGGTGGCCGGCTTTGTGTTGGTGGCGCGTGACACGAATCTGCTGCTGGAGCTGCGATGAGGCGAGCGCGCGCTTAGACTGGGTGAGTTGTTGCGTCTTTCATGGGTTCGTTGATTTGGTTTGTTAGGTTACATCCGCGGTTCTTTGCTCCGTAGATTGCCAAGTGTTGGTAATTGGAGCTAGGGATGGGCGATACCAGTTATTTTTGTTTCGATACGATACCAAGTAATACCAGGGTTAGAATCGCGATATCGATACCGATACTTTCATACATTTTTTAATACTACAGAAAAACACTAACCTTGCTCTAACTAGATACCTTGGCTTCGCAAAGTTCCACCAGGGGGCTTAGTTCCACACATTCTAACACCAGATATCTGAAAAAAAATCTTTGATGAAATGAAAATGGCAATGCAGACATCAAATGTGACCACTAGACTTTTGTTTGTGCAGCTTGTATTGCACGTTGTATTTTTATGTATTTGCCTGCCTAGGGACTGCGGATGAAAACTAGCTTTGTAGCTAAAATTGGGCATATTTACATTTGTTTTATACTTATGTTCATTAATGTGCATTGTCCCTATCAAATAAATAAATCTATTGTAAGTTGGGCACTTGCAGCTTATGAAAAAAGACAACAAATGAAGTATCACTATTGTCACTCTCACATACATACATTCTCCTCTCTCATAGTCTTCTACATGGTTGATGGTTACCTGGATTCTCCCTCTCTCAAACGCCTCGGCAACTGACCTCTGTCGTGCTGCTGTTGCTGCTGTGCTGGAGGGAGCTGCCTGACTCGCCTCCTGTCGTCGTTTGGTCAGTAGCATTTCATCATGCTGAGGTTTATGATTTATGATCAAGTGTTTATTTAAAATTTGTGGTATTGCCACAATATCGGATCATTTTTTGCCACACACTGCACACATTGTTGTCCACGGTGTGGAAGTAACTCCACACCACACCACACTTCTCTTGTGGTCTCCCATGGCTCCCGCGCCGCTTTGACTGAAATCTCACAGCAGTGAGTCTATCGCGGGATGACGTTCTACCCCACGTTTGGCGAGAACGCGGAAGGAAAAGTAGTGCCTGACAAGTGGCAACAGTTGAATAATTAACAAAACCCATATGAATTTGAACTAAATAAACTGAAAGTTAAGTCAGTAAGAAAATATGACTTGGTATCGATATTTTAATACCAGGATCGATTCATATTCAATACCCCATCAGGATCGATATATCGATACTTTGGTATCGATCCGCCCATCACTAATTGGAGCAGCATTATGCGGTGTGTGCGGCTGCACTGAGCTGGATGCCTCTGGGCGGTGAGTCTCACCCTCGCTTTTGTTTAGTGGGACTTCGTTTGGACCCTAAGTTTAATTATTTCTTTTTTTTTAATTTGATGCAGACTGCTCCTACCGAAGTCGTTGCTAGGGATGGGCGATACCAGTTATTTTTGTTTCGATACGATACCAAGTAATACCAGGGTTAGAATCGCGATATCGATACCGATACCGATACTTTCATACATTTTTTAATACTACAGAAAAACACTAACCTGGCTCTAACTAGATACCTTGGCTTCGCAAAGCTCCACCAGGGGGCTTAGCTCCACATTCTAACACCAGATATCTGAAAAAAAATCTTTGATGAAATGAAAATGGCAATGCAGACATCAAATGTGACCACTAGACTTTTGTTTGTGCTGCTTGTATTGCACGTTGTATTTTTATGTATTTGCCTGTCTAGGGACTGCGGATGAAAACTAGCTTTGTAGCTAAAATTCGGCATATTTACATTTGTTTTATACTTATGTTCATTAATGTGCATTGTCCCTATCAAATAAATAAATAAATAAAATAAATAAATCTATTGTAAGTTGGGCACTTGCAGCCTATGAAAAAAGACAACAAATGAAGTATCACTATTCTCACTCTCACATACATTCTCCTCTCACATACACGACTCTTAGTCTTCTACATGCTTGATGGTTACCTGGATTCTCCCTCTCTCAAACGCCTCGGCAGCTGACCTCTGTCGTACGGCTGTTGCTGCTGTGCTGGAGGGAGCTGCCTGACTCGCCTCCTGTCGTCGTTTGGTCAGTAGTATTTCTTCATGCTGAGGTTTATGATTTATGATCAAGTGTTTATTTAAAATTTGTGGTATTGTCACAATATTGGATAATTTTTTGGCACAAACTGCAGTTCGCAACATTGTCGTCCACGGTGTGGAAATAACTCCACACCACACTTCACTTGCGGTGTCCCATGGCTCCCGCGCCGCTTTGACTGAAATCTCACAGCAGTGAGTGTATCGCAGGATGACGTACTACCCCACGTTTGGTGAGAACGCGGAAGGAAAAGTAGTGCCTGACAAGTGGCAATGGTTGAATAATGAACAAAACACATATGAATTTGAACTAAATAAACTGAAAGTTAAGTCAGTAAGAAAACATGACTTGGTATCGATATTTTAATACCAGGATCGATGCATATTCAATACTCCATCAGGATCGATATATCGATACTTTGGTATCGATCCGCCCATCACTAGTCGTTGCTTCTGCTCCATCCCTGACGCTACCAGTGGCGATAGTTGTCGCTCGACTGTGTGGATTTGCAGCTCGGCGTGTCTGCGGCTCCAGGCTGCTGTTTTGTGCGCCGACGTCTTCGGATGCGGTTTGCCATAGTTACGGCGGTGCACATCATTGCCATGGTCACAGCGTTCGCATGGCCTGTTGATTGGTTTGTTTGTGTGTACGTATTTTATAACCCACACTAACACAGGACTGAGAGCATACAATATATGGACTTTGCACTTAAATCCTCCCTCAATTTTAATATGCTGTACTGTTTGAGATACTTTTATACCTTTTTTAGTTTTACTGTACGTGAACCTGAGGTATTTTTACTGTTACTGACTATTCTCTCACGTGCTTGGGGTTTCAGAGTTTCAGAAGACCTATGTGATTGCGATGAATTATCTTGATGAATCTTGAAGGAAAAACAGGATGAGATAGACCAGATGACTCAGATAAATTCTGATTTGCTTCTAGAGGAGACAGATCAGGAAAGAAGCCACATGCAGGCAATTGAAGAGGCACAAGACACTACTGGAAAGAGAAGAGCTCACTGAGAAACCTCAAACAAACATCAGTGGTTTGGAGAGCTTGGTTGTGGAGCCTTCTACAGACTTAAATGATCTCATGCAAACCATCCAGAAGTGGAGAGAGCAACTAGATGTCGTGACATTTGATGAGATGACATTTCGAACCCTGGCGAGAGAACTTCTATTTTCAGATGGAGAGGAGGGACTTTTTTCAAAACACAAGTAGAGAACGGGCTGGAAAAACTTAAATGTGAACAAAAAAACTTTGAGACCAAAATAACAATCTGTCAGCTCAGGTGGAGGAGCTGAAAGTAGTAAATGCTCATCTTCAAAAATACTCGAGACGTGGAAACCGTTAAAGTAAATTCAACCACAGAGAGAACTTGGTCTAGTGTAGCCAAATCTATTGCAAAGGGAGTTTTGTACTATGGTGCAGTGTGTGTCCAGCTGCTGGGCCTTTAGCTTAGGTCATCAAACAGTCCTGATTATGATCCATTGTCACATGGTTTCACAGAGGACACCCTGACTCCATTCTAAACACCATAACAAGCCACTGGAAAAGAAGTGCTTTGTGACTGTTACTGTGGTGGTGAAATCTGTACCATTATGTGCCTGAAATGTGTATTATCGTGTACCTTGTAATATTAAAAGATAAAAAAAAACAAGCCACTGGAGCCATTAATCTGAATGTCTCCAGTGGCTCTGAAAGGGGAGAGCCATTGATCTCAATGGTATAATTCTGTGCATACACAAAGTTTTACCATTGCCTCTGAAACTTCTGAAAAGTCAGTATGAGTTAGTCAGTATGACATTAATATATTGTATTAGTGGAATACTGGACAGGTGGGATTACTTGTCACAATATACACTCAACAAAAATATAAACGCAACACTTTTGTTTTTGCTCCCATTTTTCCTGAGATGGACCCAAAGATCCAAAATTCACTCCAGATACACAACACTACCATTTCTCTCAAACATTGTTCACAAATCTGTCCAAATGTGTGACAGCGAGCACCTCTGCCCCGCCGAGACAATCCATCCCACCTCACAGGTGCGCCACATCAAGATGCCGATCCGACATCATGACCAGTGCACAGGTGCGCCCCAGACTGCCCACAATAAAAGGCCACCCCGAAATGTGCATTTTTTTTTTTTTTTTGCTTTATTGGGGGTCTGGGGACTCAGAACCAGTCAGTATCTGGTGTGACCACCATTTGCCTCATGCAGTGCAACACATCTTCTTCACATAGAGTTTATCAGATTGTCAATTGTGGCCTGTGGAATGTTGGTCCACTCCTCTTCAAAGGCTGTTATGGACGAAGAACACAGGTGAATTTTATTGTTGGCATTTTGAATGCACAGAGATACCGTGATGAGATCCTGAGGCCCATTGTTGTGCCATACATCCATGGACATCACCTCATGTTTCAGCAAGATAATGCACGGCCCCATGTTGCAAGGATCTGTACACAATTCTTGGAAGCTGAAAATGTCCCAGTTCTTGCATGGCCAGCATACTCACCGGACATGTCACCCATTGAGCATGTTTGGGATGTGCTTGACCGGCGTATACGACAGCGTGTACCAGCTCCCACTAATATCCAGCAACTTCGCACAGCCATTGAAGAAGAGTGGACCAACATTCCACAGGCCACAATTGACAATCTGATAAACTCTATGCGAAGAAGATGTGTTGCACTGCATGAGGCAAATGGTGGTCACACCAGATACTGACTGGTTCTGAGTCCCCAGACCCCCAATAAAGCCCCCCAAAAAAATGCACATTTCGGGGTGGCCTTTTATTGTGGGCAGTCTGGGGCGCACCTGTGCACTGGTCATGATGTCGGATCGGCATCTTGATGTGGCGCACCTGTGAGGTGGGGTGGATTGTCTCTGCGGGGCAGAGGTGCTCGCTGTCACACATTTGGACAGATTTGTGAACAGTGTTTGAGAGAAATGGTAGTGTTGTGTATCTGGAGTGAATTTTGGATCTTTGGGTCCATCTCAGGAAAAATGGGAGCAAAAACAAAAGTGTTGCGTTTATATTTTTGTTGAGTATAACTAGACAGAAAAATGACAGACCTTCCAAACAACTTTAAATAGGTTTGTAATTTCTATTCAAAAATGTGTTTAACATTCTTTAGCGAAATTCAATTTGTCAACTGGACAAAGGTTATTTTGGTCAAATGCACTGTTTCTTCAGCTGTTGGACACTGCCTTATTTCTGCCTGCAGGGAGGAGCTAACTGCTCTGAAACTTGGGATTTCATCCATCCATTTTCTTCCGCTTATCCGGAGCCAGGTCGTGGGGGCAAGAGTCCAAGCAGGGATGCCCAGATCTCCTTCACCCCAGACACTTCCTCCAGCTCCTCCGGGGGGACCCCAAGGTGTTCCCAGGCCAGCTGGGAGACAGAGTCCCTGTGTGTTCCCCGGGGCCTCCTCCTGGTGGAAGATACCCAGAACACCTCCCGAGGGAGGCGTCCAGGACGCATCCGGAACAGATGCCCAAGCCACCTCCGCTGGCTCCTCTCGACATGAAGAAGCAGCGGCTCTACTCCGAGCTCCTCACCTTATCTCTAAGGGTGTGCCCAGCCACTCTGCGGAGGAAACTCATTTCGGCTGCTTGTATCCGCAATCTTGTCCTTTCGGTCATTACCCAGAGCTCATGACCATAGGTGAGGGTAGGAACGTAGATTGACCAGTAAATTGAGAGCTTCGCCTTTTGACTCAGCTCCCTCTTCACCACAGTCCGGTACAGCGACCACATCACTGCCGACGCTGCACCGATCCGCCTGTCAATCTCACACTCCATCCTTTCCTCACTCGTGAACAAGACCCCGAGATACTTTAACTCCTCCACTTGAGACCTTGAGACCCCCCACCACTGCCCCAATGCACGCTGGAGGTCCCGGTTCAATGAAGCCATCAGGACATCATCATCTGCAAACAGCAGAGATGAGATCCTGTGGTTCCCAAACCGGATCCCCTCCAGCCCCTGACTGCACCCAGAAATTCTGTCCATAAATGTAATGAACAGAACCAGTGACAAAGGGCAGCCCTGGCGGAGAGGACAAGGAGATGGAGGGAATTGTAAGCAAATAGGTGTGGCAGTCTCAGAATAATTTTCTTTGTAGTTAGCTCCTCCCTTCAGGCAGTGTCCACCAGCGGCTGACCAGAACTGAAGAAGCAGCTTGGATGAGCTGCAAAACGTATTCAACCAAAAACTTTTGTCCAATTGACAAATTGAATTTTTTTCTTTTGCCATGGATTCTACCTGGACTGAGGGATTCTGCACACATAATTATTCAAAGGTACACGATGTAACCTCTGTCTCCAAGCTGCTTGACCATTGAGATGTTAATGCTTTGTCTTTTTGCACATTTTCTTCTTACATTCTTACTGTAAGAGGACCTGTAGCTGTGTCTGGTAGTCTCCCTTGTTTCCTTGGAGATAGTAAAGGTAATGCCAAACCGTGCAATATTATAGTCATAGAAGTTGATGTGGCAGCTCCATCAGAAAAGTTAATTCATATGCCTATGTGAACGTGCATGTGATTGAAAGCTCAAACACACAAGATGACTCCTTTTTTTGTGTACATTCTTTCATTGTTTGTAATCATAAACAACACTAAGTTAAAACGAAATGTTTAATAGATATGTAAACATGATTAATGCCTACTATGAGTAACAACTTTCCAACTTGACATTAATAAAATGTTTATTAGCAAATCTGAGATTTACATCCAGGGTCCGTAGTGAGTGCATTTGCATTTCTTACCAAGTTTTAAATGTGGATCTACAAGATCTACAAGGACTTAAAGGCATTATTTAAAGTTAAAAGTTTTTAGGGGTAGACCCTATGTATACATATTTGAGCTTAGCCATTAACAATTTTCCTGTGCATCTAGAAGAAATTAGACTAACATAAATCTTCACAGGGTAATTATGACCAAAATTCAATTAAACACAAAAACACATTGAGGAGCATCATGTTTTGTATTGGCATGTAAATACTAAACACAACTACTTTTTTTTCATTCAGTCCTAACCATTCACTCATTTATAAACAAACCACAATGTTTTCATAATTCATAACCAACAGACTGAGTGGAACATTAAAAATATAATTGATACACACCAGGGATTGTTTCCATTTTCAGTTATGTTCCATTTGAATTGTAGGTCTAATAAATTATAATGAAACAGAGGGGATAACATTGAATATGAGCCAAATACTTCTAATTTAAAGGAAACAATTACATATACTGATCCGGTTTCCCTTTGCTATTGCAAGGTAATGTCTTCCCATTTACTGTTGTGCAACAAGTTACAAAGCAGCACAATGGTCCATATGTTATGGTAGGTCCTTTTTGTACTGTGTTGATTCAGTTCAAATCTGTGTGGCAGTTACACTCAATAACACAGTCTCTCTCACAAAAAGTTCTGCAATAATTACAAAAGTTTTTTCAGCATTACTGTACATATCAAGGCACTAGCTAACATGACAGTGAGCATGTTAGTCACATGCTCATTAGGAGAAATAAGAACTACAAAAGTGCGTCTGGAACCTGCTAAATCTGAGATAGCACAAAGGCATAAAATAGAAAGCAGGTGAAATAAAAGATGTCCGGTCCATTTAGGCAAACGGTAATATCGCCTGTCCGGGCAGGTCTCATCAGCAATAACAATATATTAAAATGATAGAAAAGGTGCTTGGCAACAAGTAGTCCAGTTTTATTATGGTTCATACAAGGAGTGGAATTGTTATTTTTCCAGGTAGCTCCTTCTGTAAATTCAAGGCTGTTGCCAGTAAAAGTTATTTATCACAATACTGTGCTTTTAAAGATGATCATTGGTGTAGGGCAGGTCAGGATCAGAGAAACGTCTCTGAGTTTCTTGCTGGTGTTTGGGTGAGGTGGTGGGGCTAGTGGATAAACGCATGTTTTCACACTCAGGGCTGTTGATATACAGAGACTGAGTAGCAGATTCTTTCCTGCAACCAGACTGTCCTCTCATCCGGATCAAGGACTTAAACGTTTGATTAGAGGGTTTTGGAAGTGTGTGACTCTGACCAGGCCTTGACTCAACACCAGGAGGCAGTTTGACAGTGTCTGGAATTACAGGACTACGTCGTTTCAACGCAGATTTGAAGGACGAGTCAGAAGATGGAGATGTGCAGCTCGACACTGGAGAGACAGAGCCTGTGGGATTCAGGCCTCTGATTGAAATGGACAGAGTTGAGAATCTGGGCCGCAGGTTCAGATCAGAGGGTTTGGGAGGACAAACTGGTTTACATCTCTTAGAAATGTGCCCTGTAGGAAAATAAATACATTATGTTTTTTGTGTATTTATTCTGTATATCAATAAAAAAGCCCAATAAATGCAGTCACATCTAGCTCAAAAAGCCTTCAAATTAGTAATGCAGTGAAAAATAGACTGTGTATGCCTCTGTGGTGCAGTGCCACTCGCATGCACACAATGGCATTGCACCCGAATACACACAAGCATACACAAAAGGATTACTGTCCAACCTGCTTTGTTAAAGAGCAGACATCACCGTCCCCATCACCATCACTGGTCCAGACCTGCACCACAAGAGAAGGCAAGGGCCCAAGCCAACGGACCCGTGGTTTGGTCAGAAACCACAGGTGAGACCAAGAAAGAAAGGAAGAGTTCAAAGTGAACCAAATACTGACCTTCAGGCTCTGAGCTGTGAGCTGAAGAGCGATGCTGCTCATCCAAAAGACTTTCTGAGCTCAAGGAGGCCTCAGAATCCAAGTTCTCCTGATCTGAACCAGGTTGCTCCATCTCAGGAAGTCTGCAAGCCAGGTCCTCTCTTTAAAGAACCAACCAAGTCATTAGAAAAATTACGTCTTTACAAACGGATAAAACAACTCATACTTTTCTTGTTTGATGGACTTAATCCGTTCAACCAGGTTCTTCTCTGCCTCTGTTTCTGAATCTAGAGGCTCATTTTCCGGTACAACACTAAGATCAGAGCTGGCTTTCTCATGAACCTAAATGTGAAAAAACATTCTTTGTCACTAAACAATACAAAATATTAGGCATATATCAAGACTTTTTAGACCCCGTTACCAAAATCACTCCCTGTTAGTAAGGAAAACATAGTAGGTGGTCATGCATCTGTACATCACAAAATAATATACAAGAGAACTTCTGTTACACTAAACATTAGTAATATGATGAAACAATTTTAAAATGTAAGAAAATTGTCTTAAAAAAAAAACAGAAAATACAGCAAATGAAAACCTTAAAACTTCATAAACCAAGCACAACCTTAGGCAGCATGCATTATGCATACTAGTTAGTAATGAAGAAATGATGATGGAGAAAAACAAGAAACAAGCAATGCCAGTGGAGAGCTGAATTCTATGTCACTACAGATCCTAAACTACACGGAGAATACATACCACCACTCCTTTGTAAGGAGCTGAGAATTTGAGAGGTAAATGCCAGAAGTGCTAAAGAGAGACAAGGGACATTGCCTATGTTACCCATGTGACCTTAGCAACAACAACATCTGAAAGTGGACTCTGAGATAAAGAGCAGTGTTTACAAGAAGAAATTTCTGATTTCATAGGAAAATGCCATCTTGCCATAGTAAGTAAGGCACATAAACTTACCGTGTTTTGTCTTTTCAGTTTAAGCTGGTTTACTGCCAAAGTCTCTGCATATTCTAGCTGCTCAATTTCCTCCATCTTCTCATTGTAACGCCTGATCTGCTCAGTAATAAGCATCTCCACACACCTATTATAAAAAAAAAAAAGGTCAAAACATTACTAACTGTAAACTGTATATCAGTCTGTATCAAATTAAGTGATTAGTACTTACATGGTCGTCTTGGCAACATCCTTCATGCTAAGAAGTGGATCTGCACTGTCAGGGCACCGCAGGATACACGGAGCAAAAACTATGGCCAACGAATTGGGAGACATACGGTTGTGCGTTTCCTCTTTACAAACTCTGAAAGGAAGTCATTACACAAAAATAATTAATTTTGGATCACAGTCACTGAATTACATAGAATAAGGCACATTAATAAGCAATGCATAAATAAAAGTTATAACAAAATTATTATTACTACATTATTATTTACTAAAATACATACCTGACCAGATGAAAAACTAGCCTCTCTAGTGTATTGAAGTTTGCTGTAGGAAGCTCCTCCAGTTCTTTGTAAATTGCATGAAGTTGTTCCTGCTTCTCTGGGAGTTCTGTATAAATGAAATATATATTAAATGTGCATCCACGTTTATCAAATCTTAATATAATCTTATATAAGCAGGTAATATTTAGCTTGTCAAAATTTCTGAGGATATAGTCATAATGCTTAAGAATATACTGCTTCCTAGTGGTAAAACTAACCGACTGCATGCAGAAAGTCAGTGTAATGGGTGAAGGTCATGAGTGGGTCGGGCAGCTCTCTCAACCACTGTTTCACCAGCCCAGTCACTGTGTGGATGGGATAGTCTTCAAGGCAAACCAGATGAGGATCTATATGTTTGAACACATCAAATTATTACGACAGAAGCTTCAATAAATTGCAAAAATATCAACATTCTCCAATCCCTGTGGTTTAAAATTGAGCAGGAGAACAAGGCAAAAATCTATGATCAAATTGGCTGTTGATTGTAGATTTATTGACTTGGTTTATGGTTAAAACTCTACATGGAAGAAAAACGGGTTAAAAAAAATGCGTTGTTTTCAATGTCAGCACAAATTAATAGAATTGAAATTATTTTTATCACAGAGACAGCAGAAAGTGATTGAAATGTCTTTAAAGGGATATGCCACCCCCAGGTCAAATTTGGGCATCTCCCCACAGTCCAGAGACTAAAATAAGTGATGGAAAGCGTTTTCCTGCTCACCCAGCCATTGTCCGAGTCTGTCGCCACTGACCGCCGCGGTATCTGCAGCTCCTCCGCCTTAGACTGGAGTCTAACGTCGCCAGAGAAAGATTTCGGCCAAAAGGAATTAATTTCCCAATTACTTTCTGTGTAGTGCGCATTCATATCGAGTGCAAATAAATGTGCAAATCAACACGGAGAGCTTGCCTTGGTCATTTTGGGTGGGAACTATTTTTCAGTGCGGAAGGACATGGCCGAATCACGCAGCACGCTGCCAGGGGAATCCCAGTTACGCACCGGGAAGGGAGTTCCCCTGTTGCACAACGTGGTGCGTGATTCGGCCATGTTCTTCCGCACTGAAAAATAGTTCCCACCCAAAATGACCAAGGCAAGCTCTCCGTGTTGATTTGCACATTTATTTGCACTCGATATGAATGCGCACTACACAGAAAGTAATTGGGAAAAGCATCGAGCAAATTCATTCCTTTTGGCCGAAATCTTTCTCTGGCGACGTTAGACTCCAGTCTAAGGCGGAGGAGCTGCAGATACCACGGCGGTCAGTGGCGACAGACTCGGACAATGGCTGGGTGAGCAGGAAAACGCTTTTCATCACTTGTTTTAGTCTCTGGACTGTGGGGAGATGCCCAAATTTGACCTGGGGGTGGCATATCCCTTTAAGACTTCAGATTACTATGGCAAATTTATGGAGCCTATTTCGAAGAAATAAGGATCATTAAAAAAAAAAAAAAAAAAAAAAAAGTTAATTTCTCATGGAGTTATATTGGCCCCTGCCCTCCATCTGAAAGAATGACAATCAAATTCTAGAACATACAATGATCTATTTCTATACCAGCTCTGGGAGGTCACCTGTTTCAAGTTTCTGGTGCAGCTCTTTCATTCGATTGGCAGACCCCGATTTGCGGTAGATGCCTTCTGTGTAAAGACCATGCATTTCCACATGTTCCAGCATCATCTCCAGCACCATGGGCACAGGGCTTTTATCGTTCACCAGGTGTCCCACATGGACGCCAAAGTGTAGACCACCAGACTCCTCATCCCCCTGAGAATACACCACAAGTCGTCAGTAACAACAAATTAACAGATTAAATTTGCACAGACACACCTTTTTGGCACAGAACGTGTTGCAGTCAGTGACTATTTTGTTGAGACACTTTTTGTGGCATACCATTTTACAACCTGCCAGAAATGAACAAAAATAAAACAGTTAATGATAGAGTATAAAGCACTCATGCTAAAAGCCTCTATAAACAGAGAAGTGTGTAAACTCACTGCTGCACATGTAGGCTTTCTCCATGCCCCAGATGTATGAAGTACACTGGTCACATGACTGCATAATGCTGACCTGATAGTTGACGAAAACATGATCCAAGGGGCTCTCCATCTGATAAACAAACAATTACTTTGCAAATAGATATAAAACAAATAAAACCAGGCAAATGTGTTTTTTCGCCTCACTTACACTTTTGTCTTTTTTCCGACGTTTTTTCCTTGCTTTTGGCTGAAATAGAAAAACTGAAATTACCAATTGTAAAATGGCAAATGGTCACATTTATATAACACATTTCTGCCTTCCAGGTACTCAAAGCTTTATATACACCCTTTCACACACATTCATTCACACACATTCATTCATACACCAGTGCATGCAGACAGTGGGGGTGAGCCGAATTAAGTGTCTTGCCCAAGGACACAACAGCAGCAATCATCTGTGTCAGCTTAATCCAAACTGCTAGCGTATGGATTTGAGTGCTCTACTTACAATGTTTTTTACAAATAGTGGAATTTGAACAGCCAATTTTCAGATTAGAAGACATACCACTATTGTCCAATACAAATGCTATCCAGCAGAGAAACATCTTGCATGGAATCACCTTGACTGGCTCCGCCTCCTCCTTCTTCATCTCTCCTCTGATAAACCCATCCAGCACTGACTGGAACAGGTTCACCACCAGCTGCACCTCTGCCTTTTGCTTGTCATCTGCCAGGTGAAACACTTTGTTTTTGTAGCTCGTCATCAGGTCCTTGTAACCAATCGTAGGTTTCTGGTAGGGAAAGAAAGATGAGCAAGGATCATACAGAAACCTCTGAATCTAGTGTTGTCCCAAAGGAGACTCACCGAGAGGTAATACATGGATTTAATGGTCTCTCTGAACTGCATTGTGGCAGTTACAAAGATGGCTTCAGTGGCAGAAAGAGATTTCCCTCTAGAGCGGAAGTCGTTTACCTAAAGAGAAAAAAGGTCAAGTTTGTTGTTGAAAGAAAATAAAATCAGAGCACCTGAGGAAAATACCTGATTGCCTAAGAATTCATCCAGGTGGCGCAGTTCATTGGCGTTTGTGATTTCTCTGTCCAAAGAGGCGTTCCACTGCTCAGACACTCTTGTGGCACGGCTGATTTTTATGGTGGGATTGCGACCTAAAGCTTTCCCTGAGCGGTCCCCATGTGACTGAGAAAGTGTGCGGGCTGAATATCCTAAAAAGAGATTAGTTATTGAACAGTGTTGTCAAACTGAACTATAGAGAATAGTGGAGGATCAGCATGACTATTTACACGGAAAAACTGTTAGATTATCCCTGTTCTGGGAATAATAAAGGGAATAACAAGGTTTTTTTCAAATCTCAGTTCAAGGCCTGTGCTGGAACTGAGCTGTAGTTAATGTAAGTGTAGAGTTACTAACAACTGAGAAGACAGGCCAGAGAATTTTTACTCTTGAGTCCATGCCATTGTAATTTTTGGACAATAAAAGTCTGTTTCACATAAATAATTTGTTTACCTTCTCCTCCAAATGACTTTTCACTGAAACTAGGTGTGATCTCTCCATCATCAGGAGTCTGGACTTCTTTCTGTGGTCGTTTCTTGAGAATCTTGCTAAGGAAGCCACCAGACCTGAACACCACATAATCAAAAAGATCAAGACTTCGGCTAAAAACATTAAGAACAATCCTGAATTGAATTTGTCATCCAGCCACTGCTTGACCCTAAGGCAGTCCAGTGCATTACCTGTCTGGTGTGGATGGGATGGGCTGGGATGGATCTTGGTGACCTGAGTCCTGATGTCGACGTCTAAACGAACCTCCCATTGAACGTTCTGTGTGACTGTCTGTGTAATTTAACTATAAAAAATAAATGTTCAAAAAGTGTTATTGCAGTTGTAATGTTGAGTCAAATGTGAAATGTTTTATTGATATTAAAGTCCATTACCTCACGAGGAGACATTGCTCCAGCCCCCTCTGAACTTGGAGATAAGCTGTCAATAGATGAAGATGCTGAATCCATTCTGTAAACATAGTTAAACCAAATATTATGACTTTATTGGCTACTGTTGTACTATTTGTTACATTTTATTTAATTACAAATTAATGAAATGCATTTTACTGAGAATTTATATTGACTAAAATATCCACATTCGTAATAGATTAAAATGACTTTTAAATAGAGTAACAAACTTACAACTGTCTTTTCAAAGCCCCATTTCTTCCTAGTTGAGGGGTAACAGTGTCATAGTCATCACTTCTTCTGCTTTTCCATTTCTCTGGTTTCTCTTTTACTGCCCCGGGCCGACGCTGCAGGTTAACAGCTCCAGCATTTTCACTGAGCCCATTTCTGTCATGATCAGGGGCCTGCAGGAATAATGTAGATGGACGAACAGGAGGAGCCTGTGGAGGTGAAGTTTTTTCCTCTTTCTTACCACCTTTGTCGTCTTTTATTTTCTGCACCACAAATGTATACTGGTCTATCTCTTTGCTATTGGCTCTCTCTCTGAGCGTAGAAGTTTCTAGAGTTTTGACCTTTGGAGTTGTAGACTGATCCTTATTGGTGGGTGGTGAAGAGGAGGCAGCTGCTCGTTCGGTCTCCCTACGATTATGCTCAAGTCCCCTTCGTCTCCTCTTCTCTCTCTTTTCCTGAATTGCTGTATGACTTCTGTTGTTACCATCAGGAAATCTCACTTGTGCATTTTCAGCATTAGCAGGTAAGTGAGGAGTGTCTGTAGGAGACGCTTGTGGGAGGGGTTGGAATTGAGTGGAGGATGTTGGACCTTCTAGTGTTACCTTGTACAAATTCTCCTTATTATCCTCCTTGTCTGGCTGCTGTGGTCCTGCCTCAGCTTCTGTACCTTTGACTTTCATCACATGACTGGACAATGGTAGCTCCTCTCCTCCCGTTTGCTCTTCGTCATGTGAGCCTGTTGTCTCCCTCCATCCTACCTCTCCATCCTCCACCTCCTCAATAGAGTCCTGTGTCTCATCTAGTGTCTCCTCAGTGACTAGCTCTATATCTGGATCCTCTCTGGTCTGAGGCTCTAATCTTTCCCTTTTCTCTTTTTCCTCAAGCTTTTTCCGAGCCTCTTCCACTGCGGCCTGGATTCTTCTAGCGAGCTCTTCTGCTCTTCTGCATGCCTCCTCCTCAGCAGCTTTCCTCCTCCTCTCCTCTTCTTCTTCTAACCTCCTCTGCTCTTCCTCCTCCCTCCTCCTTTGCTCTTCTTCCTCCCGTTTTCTCTGTGCTTCCCTCTCCTCTTCCTCCTTTTTGCGTTTTTCCTCACGCATGGATTGGCACCTACAGAGAAATGCATTATTATTGAAAATTGTTTGAAAACACATGAATAGTTCCCAAAACTGTTCCCAGAGGGTCATCTCTATGACTTGGGAACAGTTTTGGGAACTATTATTTATGTCATTTAAAAATTCACTGTTGGTGTATTGTATGTACTTGACTTGGCAGTATTTGTTGACAGTAATAACCCTCTAAACATGCATTCACACACACATCCCTCCAAATCGAGCCTAAACCTGGAACTAAACCTGGACTAGATAGAACTAAAGCAGCACAAGCACAAGATCAAATCAACACCACATTAGGGAAAAACTAGGCTCAAACCAGGATCAAACCATGATCGGGAAAGGAAAATATGTAAAATAAAAACACAAATATCCATGAATAAAATAAAATAAATGCATTAAAAATGTACTGTAAAGACTTGCCTCCTGCGTGCAGAGTGACCCCTGACGAGCGCTTGTATTTTAGTTGCACCTTTCAGCTGGCGTTTGTACTCTTTCCTCTGTAGGTGCCCCCTCCACAAAGCCTGAATTACAATGGCAGCACGTCGCCTCTGCTCCTCCTCACAGTACTGCCGCCAAGAACGCTGACAAAAAATTACAAAAAGGGTGTAAAAAAATCCCTCCAATAGGATATATAGAGTAGGTTTTTAACACTGGCTCACCTGTATTACAACAGCTGCATGTCTCATGTCAAGAAAGTCTTTCCTCTGCAGTTGAGCTTTGACCCAGCGTTGGAGGAAGATGATCTTTCGCATGACGTCTTTGTGGAGCGTGTCCTGAAGTTGTTGTCGCTCCAGCTCTTTCAAAAACACCTATTCAAAGATTTATATGCATGAACAATTAATAAAGGAAAGATTAAGTGAACTATAAAATATCAGCAGATGTAATATTAAACCTTAGTTTTTCCAATCTGGTAGGTGGTGGGATCCAGACCCATCTTCTCAAGCAGAGCTGAAATGACTTCTTTTGATGCTGTGGCATTCTTGGGCAATAACACTCTGAACTGTGTAAAGAACTCCTTCACGAAAAAGAGAAAAAAAAGAGTAAATATGAACATATTATAAAACAGATTTGTTTTTAGCCAACAGTAACTCTCATACCAGAAATGTATACTTGGCTCCATAACCTGACCTTCGGATTCGAACGGTCTCCAGCATTCCTGTGTATCGGAGCTGCTGAAATACTAAGGTTTCATCCAGATACATCTCTTTCTGCATATACAAAGATTATTTATGCATTAATAAGATGTCTCTCAACTGCACGTTGCAAAAACATATCAAGTACAAGACCATTTTACCTTTTCTGCATTGGAGCGAATACAACGAATAAAGTACGGTTCTGCTCTGTTCAGCGTTTCTAAAAGCTTTGTCAGAGATGTCTAGAAAATATATTTAGAAAAGCATTAATTAAAAATACAAATTAAAATGACATTGTCTTTCTACCTTTCATAATATGATGGCAATACCTGAAACTGGGCACTGATGCTGGGAGGCTTCTTCTTTTTGTTCAGATGAAGGAGAGATTTGGTAGTGCGATCATGTAGTGTCAGACCAACAATGAACTTAAGAGACCGAGAGTCCAATAATCTCTGTAAAAGTGGTAAAGGATATGAACATTATAATGCTTTTAAAACTCAGTAAAAGTCAGTATTAAACTTACCTTGGGGATTACTTGCTTCTGCTTGGTGTTTTTGTTCTTCCTACAAAAACGGAAAATAAAAAGTAAGTCTCCAAGATGTTAATGATGAGCTTATTTTGTGAATGGCGAAAGTGAAGCCTGGTTAGTACAGACAAGAGTGGTCTTCGTGCGTTGTCAGTTCGTGAATGCACCTGTGAGGGGCTCAGAGCTGATGTGGGCAAGAGAATACGTACAGACATTAGAGCAAAGATGGAGAGTGGCACTGCAGAAGTCAATATGACACAGATCCGCAAGACATACTTCAAAGCCAATTTATCAAGGTTTCTATATCTACAACAGCTTTCTCTAACAGACTGGTGAAAATAAGAGACATGCTGAAAGACTACTGCCTGGAATATTCATGTGTAAGGCAATGTACATGCCCAGTACACTTAAACGTACACTGCGTAACTGCTCTTGGGGTCGGTATGCCACCTTCTTGTCTTCATGAAGTCAATACCTTACAATGTTCTACCATATGACATTAAACATAAGACAAAATTACAGGTAAAAGCTGTGGAGTGGTGAACCCACTCACAGTAGAATGTATGTTTTTTGGAGGATTTTTGAGCAATTAAACATGTGTAATTGAATAATGGCAAGATAGACAAGTTTAATGTCATATTACGGAATATTTTCACAAAAATAAAAACATGTCAATAGAGACAAAACAGGTGGTGGACCATCACCTAGAAAAGTTACACAGTGCACCTTTAATAGTAATGCTCATGCAGAAAATAGTAAAAGTATTCAGAGCATTACAACAATAGAACTTGCTAATAAGTAACCAAGCGTATAATGCAGTATCTAGTGAATATGTGATAATATAAAGCAATGGACTGGTTGGAATGAGAAGCGTTAATGGGAATGGGTTTTGGTCCGATACAAGTCTGACTGCAGACTCACTGGAGAACGTGCCGGGGGAAACGAAGCCGACCCCAGGACTGCAGCAGCTTTCGAGGGTCTTCAGCATCCAGCTGCAAGTTCTTAATGGAGCTGATGATCTGTGCATGCATGTCTCTGAGTGAACCACATACAAAGTGGGCGGGAGTGGGGGGAGCGACCAGGAGCAGAAGGGGAGGGGGGCACATAGGTGATTTATTTTAATACAAAATAAGCGACGGAGTGAGGAAGGCTTAAATTGTTATGTGTTGTCTAGAACCTCAGAAAAACCCATCACCAACATTGCTATAATACAAACAAACACATACTGCAGGATAGTTGGGGGTGTGCTATCAAAAGGCTTTCTTACTCCACTCATCCAAGAAGAATTACCCAGAAACCCCATCTCAAGACTTTTCATGTTTATATTAGATAAGCCACAAGACACACGTGACCACCCAACCATGCTGCTTTATCCCAGCAAGAACTGAAAAAACACAAATACAGAAGAAGCGACTGGGGTTTGACAGAGCTGTATTCAGTTTGTCCCCTCCGGTAGTTAACATGCAGGGTGTCATGGGCTGTCACTTTCCATGCTGGGCCAGTTATTGACTGTGAGATTATAAGCTGTTATTTCTGTTTGTTTTTTTTTATTATTTTGCCCTATTTTGGACTGGTATTACATATGACATAGGCTTGGTGAAGTTAATTGGGAGACTTTTTGGTCTCATTGCTAGCTCATGCAATTTTGTTTATACTTACCCTGATTAACAATGAATCTCAGAAACCAAACAGAAGAAAATGTTTTATTTGTAATTTGTAAGGGAAATATCTATGCTGCTGCGTATGGAAGCAGGACAGTAAAGAGTATTTGTTTTGAGGCAAGTTATTCCTGTCAGCATCACTAGTACGTTCAAAATATGTATTGTATCTTGCATCCAGATGAGTAAGTTGCATCATTTTGATATGATGATGTACATAAAAAGTATTTTGGTGCTCATATAACATCCATCTACATTTAAAAAGCACTGATAATATATTCTTATAAAAGTTCAAAGTAACACATTCCATTTGTATAGAAAAAATATTTTGAAAGAAAAAATTTAAGACACTATGAAAACACTTTTCTTCTGCTTGGCCCCTTTTGTTTAAGTTGTTCACTTGACCACCAATTTGCAGTACTTACTTTTTATTCTCATAGCTAGCAAAGATGTCCTCAAAGGCCTCTAGAGGGCGCTCCTCAGAGTGATCAAAGCAAAAATCGAGCATAGAAGCTCGTCTGTGAAGGGGAGAGGAAGAGGAGAAACCACACATACTGGGGTCACCAAAAAGTGGGGAGGGAAAGTGCAGGACCAAAATGAGGAAAGGTGGAACCGATTTTATCTGGTTTTGTATCTAAACAGAATTGTCCCGCCTAACCACACTAAACAGAAGTAAAAATCAAAGACTTTGTACTACTCCCATTAGAATATAAAAGCAATAATATACTCTTAACAAGTAGGGCCCAAAGTTAGTAAACCAACACACTCTACAGGGCAAACCTTGGAAATCCAGGGAACAGAAATGACCCATGTATGAAATCACACACACACACACATCGCTTACTTGTACATTCGTTCAATCGGAGTATTCGATCGCTGGAGCTCCCCTAGTGGAGTTCTGGATGCAGGTCGGACAACACCTAAAACAAAAACAAATTTATTAGACCCAAGACTGAAGTTAAATACAATTAGGATATGTTCATGCTCCAACTTGCCAAGTTCTTTCAACTGACAGTGATTATGTTTTAGGGGTTGCATGACACAAATGTCTGAAGCTATTGGGGGAAAAAAAATATTTCATTTATGTTTATTTACACTGATAAGATGTGAATTGAAACTTTGCACTGCCAGTTTTTGTTTTACTGAGATAAGCCCAGTAATTGCCGAGATATAAACATAGGTCAACAAATGTATGGTCTGATAGTTAAACAGCAAATTCTACCATAGAATTTGGACCTATTTTCCGCCTCAATTTTAAACTATTCACCTTATGCCCGAAAATGCCATGGACGCCGCCATCATCATCATTTGGGCTGTATTAGTTTGCATGGAGCTGCTGCTCTTGAGCAAATAATTTCAATACAGACTTAAGCCGTTTTCAAGCCCAGAGAATTGGTGTAGTGTTCACTTGTTGATGCACAGGAAAATCATTTTTACATTACATTTTACAGAAATTAACCTACTTTATTTCATATTTTAGCTGCAAAACTTTTCCCAAATTCTCATCAAAATTAATGGGATCTGAGTTTAACTGGAAAGAAAGTGTGGTTCTGGCGACAAAAGTGGGCGGGGCAGAATAAAGTGAAGAGAGATTCTTGAATGCTGTGATCTGACATGCACCCAACTTATGAGTCGTTAGTAGTCAGTGTGAAGTGCACTGTGTACCTGAAGTCTTGGCGGCCCATGCACGCCCGGCTTCATTGAAAGCAGCGAGGGCTCTGATAGTGGCACGCAGAATCCCCCATCGAAACATGGCCACAGGGTCCATCCCAATGAGCTGACGGACATATGAACGATCACTGCTCCTCAACAAGGCTACAATGTCTGGCCGCATGTGATCTGTGTTCTTTTCTCGGAAGTCCTGGTATGAGAGAGAAAATTGATTTAGTAAATAACATAAACTATGCTAAAACAATGCATTATGATAATTGTGCTACCTTTATTTTATATTTTACTCTCCCAGCAAAGTGTTGAATGACAAAAGCAGGCTCCATAACTGGGGTGGGCACAAAATACTTGTTTCCCTGATGCTGCTGCTTGAATTTGGCCAGTAATGTTTCTTCTGTGGCATGTGGAAAGCTGAAACACAAAAACACATATAAGATCTATCCGCAAAGGGAAAAGTCATCAAAATGTAGTTTTCATACTTGCTCTCCTCGTCCAGCAAGTAAAGCAGACCAGTGGGCTTCTTACTGATGAGGTGAATACAGCCCACATTGTCGGTGTAGTCGATGTTGTGCCAGGTGATGCCCTCTGCTTGGTACTCCTCCTGAATCATAAGAGGTATTCTTTAGCAAAATGCTCCTAAAATCTGCCTGTGTACTGTATAAATATGGTTGGGTGATATGACAATTTATAGATTACATATACAGTAGATAGAGGATTCAGGATTTTTTTTTTTTTTTTAAATAAAATGGCTATAAAGGGCCGATAATTACACTATTTCTGGTCCATGTTATATTGTTGTTTCCTCATCACAAACATATCTGGAGTTGTGTTTTGTTTCATTCCCCCATACTATATACACAGACCCTGCATACACTGTCACCAGAATCATTTTTGAGCTGAGACTAATAATAAAGGGTTACTCAAACCTGTGTAAATAAAACAAAACACAACTCCAGGCATGTTTTTGAGGAGATAACAGTAACATGGTTTAAAGTGCACAAGAGTCAATCTTATGTAATACAGGACCCTTAAATGTGATTTTTAAGGTTAAAAAAAAACAATTTTATTGTTGTCATTTGAGCTTTGATTTCTAACTCACAAGTCTGAACCCTGCTCCCAACCACATGAGTTGCACCGCCCTATGTATAAATATGAACCTACTGACAATTGCCAGGATAATGACCTGAATAATAATAATTCAATTGCAGTAATTTCCAGGAATGACACTGAATGAACACAGAATGCCATGGTACAATTTGGTATAGCTTTGTATGAGAAATAAAAAAATAAAACCCATTGTCACCTGCTCCAGATTGAAGATGTGATGGTTGAAGTAATACTGCAGCTGCTCATTTGCATAGTTGATACAAAACTGTTCAAAACTATTGTTCTCAAAGTCTTCAAAGCCAAAAATGTCCAAGACTCCAATGGATAAGCACTGGGGAAGAGTAAAAAAAACAAAAACAAAAAAACAATGACGCAACAGTTTCAGAGGCCTCCATTATGTTTTATTATGAATGCAACTTGTCATGAGGTAACTTACAGGGACAGATTCCTCCATGTCTTTCTTGTTGAGCAGAGCATGATTAATGCGGAGAACAATCCAGTCAAACAGGGCACTGTACAAAGACTTTGCCATAGAGTCTCTTGCAGTGATAGCCTGAAACAAAATACACAAACGCAAGTTATATCTGAATTATAGAAGTGCTAAAATCAGGAATGTAAAGATATAAAAATGTCACACTATGATATGGTCACAATATTCATTTCACAATACATATTTATTGCAATATTTTAGACATGCTAACAGAACTGAAGAAACGCCAACTTTTTCCTTTGAAAAAGCCTTGCCAAGCTTTTGATGCTATATTACTATCATTTTCCAAAGAATTAAGATAGAAAAATTAACTTAATACTGGCTACATTGAAAAGGAACAAAATATCATGCATGGTCTACGTTTGCCTGGAAGAATCCATGACTCGTCGCTGTACCAGCGAGTGAGTCTGGTAACGCTTGGTCCAAAATGCGCTGCAGTTGCGCGTAGACAGACAGCCAAGTGAACCAATCAGAGATTGCGCCATCTTGATTCAAAACTGCCAAAACTTCCGCTGCCTAAGAGTGACTTTGCGGGCAAAGGCGGGTGCACTGACGTCACCATCTTTGAACGAATCAGAATCGCGGAGTCCGTTGTTAACCGGAGGAGCGAGAGTGGAGCGAGGGTGTCCAAATGGAATCGCATTGTATAGGAAATACAGAGATATAATTTGGCTGGCCAGGTAAGGTCTACGTAGCTCTCTCACACAATATTTTTGGTTATTGTTAGATCCCTACTAAAAAGAAATGCTACTCTTTTAAGGAGCTGAATGATAAAAAACAAATGTATGTGATTTTAGGTGAATTTTTATTACCTCTGAATGACTGTAGGGGAGGATCAACTTATCATTGACTGTGACTGTTTTCCTCTTGGTGAGTGCCTCGACCAGCAATTCCTCCTTGACCTAAGAAAATCAACAAGGCTTAATGCTTTCAGCTCAATACAAACACGGGCACCAAGGACTTGTGCATCACCTTGAGCAGATCAGAGAGGGTAGCCAACACCTCTGGGGGCCCCACTTCCAGACCCTCATCCCGACCATTTGACTTCCGTATGTAGGTCACGTTCCCCAGATATAAAATGGCCGAAAGAACAGAGAAGATCCTGGGACAACAATGGTCATAAGATACATAGGACAGAAAAGAGCGGGACCCTCGTCAGGCGTGTCATGTGCTCACACTGTGTTCAAAGACTCCCAGGCTGAATAGAGGCATTATAAAGCACTGGCCTTCAAACTGCCACAGATACAGTAACACACATAGCATGCAGGTTTTGTCATTTAGCTTCTACTGTTTTCTTTCTCTTTAGCCAACACTATTTTTAACAATGTCCGCTTGTCTCCATGGAGATGTTACAGCTTTACCTTGAATGTCCCACAGGACAGCATTAATCTTGTCCATCCTGCATTTATTCAGTTACATGTGTTTTTATTACTACTGCAGCCAGGCTTCCCTGTCTTGTAACACCTGGTGGCATCACTTGTTTTAATGGTGGATGATTAATGCCCTACTATAGAACACTCCAAGAAAAGCATTAACATCTCCACAGAGACAAGCAAGTGATGGACCATCCTCCAGAAAAGTTACATAGTGGACTTTTTTTATTTATTTAGTGATCACTCACTGTTTCTTGGTGGGTGGAAGAAACCCCACCATCTCCATCGCTTGTTGAAGTCGTTCAAAGTCATGGCGCAAGTCCTCCTCATCTTCAATCTTAAAGTTTTGCTGGAAAAACGTTGTGCACAAATGAAAATACAATATAATTTTGATAATAAAACATAATAAAATAAAATAAAAAGTATAATAAAACAAACAACTCAAACAACCATTATAAAGCTACATAAATGAACCCTGTAAAGATAGACCACCTAAGACCAGCAACTTGAATTGAAATTATGAAAACAAAGAACAGTTGAAAAAGAGGGAGTGGCTTGTAATAAAGTGATAAAGACAAAATGTTACCTGCTTGAGGTAGAAGTATTCTTCAGGAGGCAACAATTTAAACTCTTTTCTCTCCGCCTCTGAAGCGCCCAACAGCAGGTAGTAAAATACATGGTAATTCCTGGAAAAAAGAAAAACAACAAAAAAAAGCACACTGGTTAAATTCTGTACATTTTGTATAATGCAGTCATATCTAAATAAAATCTTCTGATTTATAATTTTATTCTAATTACCAATATTAATGTGTTTAAAAAGATGTTCATAATTGGTATCTAAAATGAATACACAGGTGGTGCTTAGACATTGGCTCATGTGTAAAATTATACTATTCTCTATAATCTATAGTATAAGGCCTCTCCTCTTACAGCTGTTTTACTCTGTTATATGGTAGCGACGAGCCAGAGCAGTTAACAGCACAACAAAACTGACTTGGTCTCCAAACACTGGGGCTGAATGCTGTTTATATCAGTTTTCCACTCATGGCTCATGTGGCAGGTAGGAGGACAGGCAACAGACTCACAGAGAGGTATTGTAAAAATCGACTGGCGTAATAAGTTTCCAGGGTTATCATGAGCAAACAATGACATCATATGAGCTTACTCAGTGGCTAGACACTGAAGATGTATTGGCACTGCTGTGCTCAGACTACAGGAGCGCGCCCAAGAATACACCCACATTTTTGGAAGGTAAGTACATTTTCCACCAGAACCTAAACAGGAAACCTTCATGACTAAGAAACCATAGACCAAAGTGCTTGATGTAATTTCCAGAGTTTTAATGGTGAGACATCGGAGAATACGGGTACTATTAAAAGAGTAGATGACTAAATAGATTAAATAATTAATGTATCTATACAAAGCTGTGTGGATGCTAAACATCTACCAAAATACAAAATATGTCTGCATTTCTGCAATGATTCTTTTCATTTTGTAACATTTTACATTCAGAAGTCCTCACATGTGTCATTCTGTCCTGTGTTGATTCCACATAAACACAGGCCATACTTACATTAAATTGTAATTATTATATTATCTAGAAAACACCCACTTAGTAACTTAAATGTGCAAAGAAAACTCATTTTGGTTCAAAGAGTCTAACCAGATCAGCAGGTCAAAGGTCAGGACATCAGCTGTTGCTGCTCACCTCTCGTTCTTCTCTCTGGAGACAAGACGTGACTTCTCCAGAAGATACTTCTCCACCACAGCCCTGCAGACACAAAGGACAGAGGGAGGCAACAATCAATGATCAGGAATTACTTAACTTAAAAGAGATGTGGGGAGGCATGTGATGAAGAAGAGCTACATCACATATGAAATTATATGAGGTGCAACAAAGGATATTAAAAGCAATAAAATGTAACGCTGTAGTCAACTAAAGCCATGTTCTGCCCTTTCGATTAGTCGACAAAAAAACGGGCATGGCAAAAGCTCTCAAAGTCAAAACTATTACATATCACTTTGTATCTGAAACTCAAGCTGCACTCACAAGACCACAGCTGCACGAGAGGTCTTGCAAAAATAACTATAAATGCAGAGCAAAGAACTAGGACACAATGTATTTATATAAAGACATATTAATCTTATGAATCATGAAACTGTGTGTGTTCTTCTAATAAGACAAAAGTAAGTGGCGGCACGGTAGCTGAGTGGCTAGCGCTCTTGCTTCACAGCAAGAAGGTTCCGGGTTCGATCCCCGGAACCCAGGCCTTTCCGTGTGTGTTCTGTGTGGAGTTTGCATGCATGGTCTGGGTTCGATTCCCGGGTCGTTTGCATGTTCTCCCCGTGTCTGGGTGGGCTTCCTCCATCAACCAAAAACATGCACCATAGGTAAAATCCTCCAGCTTAGGTCCTGACCAAACCGAGGCAAGAAGATCATGGAGATGTGTGTGTGCAAAAAAAAAAATCTATATTTAATTTTTGGCCATATTGCCCAGCCCTAGTCGACTAATGCAAATTTTGGTGGACCAACAACAAATTAATCGACTAAACGAGTAAAGGACTACAGCCCTAATAAAATGTGTAGCCAGTGACTTCACATCATATGGCAGACAGTGTTTTACTAAGTCAGTACAAGCACAGCACCAATAAGGTTTACATATCAGGCTCTACAAGTTAGCCATTGTTGTTTTGTAATGCTTGTCATGAACAACAATGACGCTAGTCCTTGTGACATACCAAGAATAGAGAACTGCTGAAAGAAATGCACTGTTACAGACGTCTCTCTGGAGATAAGACCAAATCTTGAGACAGGGGTTTGCACAATGTTCAAGCTGAAAGTTGGACCCTCTTGTTCATTTTACACTTAATGCCACATTTCTGTAGAGTGCTGCTTCATAGCCCTGAGGAGCTAACATAACAGTGCTGATGACAAAACTCACTCTCAGTTGGTATGCCACTCCTTCTCAATAGTTTGAGGTGAGATTGGCATTACGGATATGGCAGTATCCAATTATCACAATACAATACTACTATACAAAATTGTGGTGAGTCTATGTAGAAACAAAAAAGCTTGAGAAACCTTTAGTGCAATTATTATTTTTACAGTCATATTACAATCTTACATACAATCAAACAATATCTATGTACTAGGGATGGGATAAACAATTTCCACGAAACATGTCACGAGACTTGGTCTGCAAGAATGATGAGTTTTAATAAATTAATTGTGGGTTTCAGTTCACAATTTTGGCTTCATCATTTTGGCTTCATAATTTTTTCATTATTTCAGTTTTGCTGTCATTGTATGATTGCGTTCTGGAACTACAAATTCTCAAGGAGTTACTCAGCAAAGTTAACCCTTTTTGGTCCAAGGCAAATGGTAAAAAAAATCTCACAAGATAATTTTTCTCATGTCTACACAGTCTTGTAGCAATTTTATCTTGTCTTAAATCTTGTCTCATCCTTACTATTTGAGCATGCAATTAGACATGTTTCATATTGTAACACCCCAAGCTAACATGAGAGGAATGATGAGATGTAAATCCTTCATGAAAGCCATGCCTGAATTTACGTCAATTTAAAATTTCCATACAGTTGTTCTTGGTCCGTCAGACTAAATTTCAGTCCATTACCCCATTTTTTAAAGATAAACACAGTGTCATGGCCTGAGTTTTAATCATAAAATAGTGCACCATGCAGGTCAAAAAGAATAAAGGAAATAATTCAGAAGACATGTGGCACTAAATCAACTTTCCCAATTCAATTTCAAACTCCACTTAAAGCAAGCAACCTAATGGAACACAATCGGCTCAGTGCCATTAGGGGATAATCATGTTTGGACACCATTAAAGGCAAACTATGGAACACCAGCTGAGGTCTCACATAAGTATTGTATGAGCAATTTTACTCCTTAACCCAATATTACCCTTTAAGAGATTGAGCAGTAACCCCCCACCATGCTGTTGAGAAAACAGGGAAGTGACGGCGCTAACCAAAGTCTGATGCTCTCGGCTACAGTCAGAGGGATGAGAAACAGGAAGGTCATGAGTGTTGTTAAAGTTTCAGGACGTATACGGCAGAAGGAATCACATGACTATGAAAAAGACCACAGTTATGGAAGGCATACAGCCCTGTTATTAAATGAAAACATTACAGTGTTTACTCACCCTCTGACAACACCACTCTCCAGGTAATTCACTTGGATGAATTTACCAAAACGGCTGGAGTTGTTGTTATGGGCAGTCTTAGCATTTCCAAAGGCCTGAGATAAAGGAAAAAAACATACATATAGTTAGAAGGCTCCCACACTATGTATGATTTTAAATTACCTTACATCAGCTAAACAGGATGCATTGGTAAACACAAACATAACCAAAAATGTGCACATGCATGTTGGAACAAGAACAAAAACATGACCCTTTTATTTTGATCTCAGAAAATTAGACAGATAAAGTAGTATAGAAAGAATGTGATGTGTACAGGTTAATAAGAGAAAATGTTTCAGATAAAAACAGTGAGGACTCGGTGTCCCTTGTGGCCTCCAAACTAAAGTGCCCATCAATCTCTGAGCCCCCCTTTCTCTCTCTACTCAAGTCTCTTTGCTGCATTATCTTGTGAGAATGTGTGCTTAAAAGAGAGGCAGAGGAAGAGAAACCATGTACAAGTCAGAAATGATAAATGAGCCTGAAACAAGAGCTTTATAAATAAACAAAAAGCAAGTAATACTCTGGCAAAGGTATTTAAATGTAACTTTCAGTAAGTCCACATGTCTAGGCCTGTCACAATAATTACTATATCGACTTATCGTTCAATGAAAGCTGGAACAATATATTTTGGGGCTCAATATTTATCATGTGTACATTTTCTTTGCATTAGTGGGGAGATTTTTGTTATCTCTGGTATAATATGATAGGATTTGAGCTGTAGAGGGTTGAAAAGTCCCTTTTATGCATGATGATTGGTACATTCTGCTATTTATTTGTTACGGCTCATGGGTTTTAATGACTTGATAGCTTGATCAATACATTTTGAAGCTCATTTTCTTTGGAATAGTGGGGAGGAAAATTTGAGCTATACAGGGTTAAGTAAGTCACTTCTGTGGTTAATTATTACTTCATTTTGCCATTTATTCGGTGTCTTTTTAATTATTCTGTACGTTTAAACATTTGTTTACTGGATTATCTTGCTTTCTTGTTATTATGTTAGTGGTATACATTAGTTTCAATTACATCTTTTATTGCAGTATCTCTCTGTAGCAACATATCATGCTTCAAAAATTGTTATCATGGCAGGCCTTTCACAGTCCAGTAAATAAAATGGTTGGAGCATATTGGCCATGGGCAAAGCAAACCCCCAGTAATCATTGATACAGCAGTGCTCTGTTTGCTCCTTGATGCACACGCTCACATGGTTACAGCTCCAGTGATACAGCGACAAACAAAAGAGCACCACAGGGGAAGTTGACTCAGTGAATGTTAAATAGGCACTGTATTGTGTGTGTGCAGGCAGTCGCAGGCTGAATTTGATACAGTGCTGTTAGTCCTGATTAGAGACAGTTAGGGGGCACAACTTTATACACCCGCCTCAAGGCTGCCATCGGGATTCCTCTACAACTGTTGACCTAGTTTCAGTTTTGTCAGCGTGCCAATGAATATACTTTAAAGCATTTCATTACCCTTCATGCAATTTGTACAAAATATTTAAATTACTCCATGGCAACAAACTGATACCAAATAAGGAAATATATTCCATTTTGGATTGCGTGTATCATATTGCATTTTAATGACCAAAACGTTTTCAACCAGCACAGGACTTGCTCAGACAAAGGCCCTCTTTACTAAAATTTGTTACATACACTTCATCATTGTTCCCCCTTTGTGCTTAGTGCAAAATAATTTTCCCAACAGGAATTACAAATGAAAAGCTCCAAATTCAACAACAACAATGTCAAATTTACCACTTCTGTCCCATTTCTCCCCTTCACCAGCTCTGAAGCCTAAAACCCTGGGAAATCTCTGCAAAGCGAGGTCTGCAACACCATACGGAGAATTCTAAGCAAGTCACAGCATCATTCGTATTCAAACATGCCCATCGGCCCAGTACCCGATTGGCTGGAGGGGCCAGTAGGTATGAGGAAGAGATCCAACAGTTTTCAAAGCCACGACCACCAGAAAACGTGGTCCTACTTGGTATGCTTTGGAAATAAGACTTCATCCCACTTCAAAACACAGTGAAAGTGAAGATTATTCAGTTAGGATTATGAACAAAAAGTGTGTTAATGCCATAACAAACAAGAGTCCATATCAAAGCTCTCATTCATAATATCCCCCTTGCACCCAAAACATACAGCACCCAGAGCTGACTTGTACTACAGGGGTATATTGCAAGTCAATAAATGAAGATGGACACTAAACTGTCTACATTACAAGCTAATATTAAAATAGCTGTTTTGAAGATGTACTCAACATTCAAATTTTCATCTTTCATCTATATTCTATAATAAATGCTGCAAAACAAAGGGGAAAAAAGGAGGGTATAATTTTACATTTCACTTTTTAGACAAAACTTTCTGTAGAAATTTACAGACACATTTGGGGGCATTTCTGTTTAACAGGAAAAAATATGAGCTGATTTTTTTATATGTTTTACCATAAATAATGTACCATCATTCATAAGATGCCACATCCCTTAAAATCGCTGCTGAACAAAAGCATTTCAAAACTCTTGATTGATATTCACTAGGGATGCAAATTATCGATTAATTCATTAACTGATAGTTGATTGACCTTATCGATCGATTAACGATTAACTGATGAGCGGCGTTTTTCACCTGAATTTTAGTGTTTCAATAGGGTCTTTAAGAATATAAGCTATAGTTTACATAACACTGAGTCAAAGATACAGTATATCATAGTATTATATTGTATATTCCTCAATTAATTATTCCTTAGTAAAAAGCAGACAAATGTATTGATGCTGAATAACAAACAAAATACAGTAATCCCTCGCTCTATCGCGGTTCGCGGATTTATTTTATTTCTTTTAAATTTTTTTTTTTACAGTGCAACTTTTTTTATAGTGTAACATTGTGTTCTGCGTCCTGATTGGCTAAGAGACTAGACCAAGACTAAACGTGGACTAAACCAGGTCTAAACCTGGACTGGGCCTGGACTAAACCAGGACTGGACCAGGTCTAGACCTGGACTAAACCAGGATTAGTCCACCATGTGCCGCTGCTGGTTTCGTGCGGCTGGTTTGTGGCTCGGGCTGAGACTACGCATTCCGGGCGCCGCGGTTCAATCTCGTGCTCAGCAGCCCCGGTTTACGCGTGAGGCCCGCGCGTACACCGGGCAGTGCCGTTGGCGCCTGCGGCCGGCTGTGAGTCGAGCTTGGCGCAGCGCGGTGTGCGGTTGCCTTGTTTCGTGACCACGCAGGTGCGCGTGTCCACGATTAGCGATTAATTACAATTAATTAATTAATTAATTAATTAAACATTTTGTTTGACCAACGTCTTGATCGACAATTAATCGTAAGTGGATTAATTGTTGACATCCCTAATATTCACAGTTTTATTTTATCTTATTTTATTTTCAGTTTTAAAGGTCCCATGACATGGTACTTCTTGATGCTTTTATATGGTGCCTTAATGGTTCCCTAATACTGTAAATGAATCCTTCTTCAAAATCAATACTCAGTGCATGAGAAAGACCCATTTACACAGACATGGTCAAAAATTCACTCTCTGAACGACTCATTCTGGGCCTTCTTGCTTGAATGCAAATGAGAAGGACACAGATTGGCTTAGAGGAGCTCCTCTAAGCCGCTGGAGCGCTGCTCTGCGCTGTCTCCCATTTCCGCGTTTGAAGCACGAAGACAGAAAGGAGAGGCATTTAAGTGAAAAAAACAAATTTTCACAGAAAATAAAATTAAACCACTGCTGTTTCAGAGGTCTAGAGGGTCGGGTAAAGGACTTCCGAGCCTAGAAACACTCGCATGTGCCTCCAGGCAAATAAAAAAACGCATTTCGCATTGCGTAGCTCCTCCGCAGTCCAAACTCTCTGGGCGTGATTTCCAGAGACAGGGGGTGGAGATCCAGACGATGGTGGAACTGCATTTGCATTTCTTTTTTCGATGTTACGTAACAAAGGTGCCTTGTCCAGAATCGCCCGTTTGAGCTGTTTTTTTTCAAACGCAGAAAAGGATCGCAAATGCTCAGTTTAGACATTTCGCAACTTTTAGCCATTGGGGGGGCCTAAACAGGGTAGGGGAGCTCACATTAACGTTCAAAAACCTCAAAGTGAAAATTTCATGCCATGGGACCTTTAACTATGTATGCTAACACACAACAATATGCATCTGTATATTGTGGTAAATTCAACACAATAAAACGCAAACACACCTCTTTATCAAGAGGGAGTTTCTCCGAATCAATGCCATTTACGACTTGTGCATCTCAACAATCAAAAGAAAGTAAGCAGCATCCAGGTAGGATAAATATACCCACAATTCCACTCTGCACAATTGAATTATTTTATTTACTTCTTAAAGGCATTATTAAGATACTACCATAGATTGTATAAAGAAGAGGACTAAGGGAGTGTGGTGTCACTCATAGCATTCAGTCCAGTCAAATGAAGCTTACAATGCTAGCAGTTATAGCAACAAATTTGTAGCAGAGTTCCATATTAGGAATAGGATTTTATTTATGGATAAAATAGCAAAATAAAAACACCAGGATCATATAGAGTGGCTTAATACAAACATTTTAAGACCAAAATAACAAGGCTTACTTCAGCAGTTACAGAGAGAGGGGTGACAGTTTTTGAATGTAAAGTCATTTGTCGAAGTTGATGGAGCCGGAAGCACTCCCATGTTCACTTCCTGTTGGAATGCGGCAGCTAGCGGGTTAGCTATGTCCATTATAGTCTATAGATACTACACATGAATCATGACAGAAAAAGAAGTGATATTCATTTGTTTTTTCTATTTTATTTTGACTTGTACATATACACTTATACAATTATGCCTTATTTGACACCTGTTTCTTGCTCTCTTTTTTTGCTACTTTTGAATTTATTATTACCATTTATTTTTTTAAATAATTTCCCTTGTGGATCAATAAAATTGGTTTAAGTCTAAGTTGTGTCTCTATATATCTCTATAAGTCTCTTTGCTTCATTATCTTGTGAGAATGTGTGCTTAAAAGAGAGGCAAAGGAAGAGAAACCATGTACAAGTCAGACATGATAAATGAGTCTGAAAAAAGAGCTTTATAAATAAACAAAAGGTATTTAAACATAAACTTAATTAAGTCCACATGTCTAAGCCTGTCACTATCATACCGACTTGATAGCTTGATCAATATATTTTGAGACTCAATATTTATTGTCTGTACATTTTCTTGGCAATAGCAGGGTAGAATTTTGTTATTTTTTATTTGAATACAAAAGGATTTGGGTTGTACAAGTTTGAATAACTAACTTCTGTGGCTAATTATTGCTTCATTCTTCAATTTATTTGTGTCAGCACGTTAAATGATTTTCTACATTTAAATATTTGTTTACTGGGATTATCTTGCATTTTATTGTGTTAGTGGAATAAATATATCAATACTGTATTACCATTTATTGCATTGTATCTCTATATGACAGTATTAGTATTATTAGTAATGCATTGCCTTTCTCAGTACCATGTTGCAAACTGCAATGTGTGAACTGATGTGATACCAAAGTGTTCCTCAAAAATTATTTATAGTCAAGTGTAAAATGAACACTATTTTTCAGCATAGAAACAGGCCTCAGTAGCCGTTTCCACGCACTCTGCCAAGGTGACACCTCACTGCAGCCTTTGTCCTTTCAAAACACTCAAAGCACCAACTGCCACTAAGATTTCTCACCTTTTAAACACTACAGCCACACAAATTCACCAAAAAAGTAAAAGCGTTTCCATAAGAACACATTATTAGTAATAGTTGCAGTCTTGGTTCAAATACAAGCATTGAGTGACCTAATAATAACTTTTTGTTGTTATCCTCAATTAGAGAAGGCGCTTTAGTGAGATCACATGGCACTGGCAGTGACTGAAAGCACTTATGTCCTCCTCTGTGTATGGCTGTGATCCAAATTGGCACCACAAAACACATCCTAAAACTACACTTACACCCCTCAAGCTATAATTAACGGTTTTGGTTCACAAAGAAGGAATTTTTTAAGCTAAAACAACAGCTTTAAGAGCTCTTAGAGGAGAGGGTTGAAATTGTGGCTGGAGTTTGTTTAGAAATACTCCACAGCAAACACAAAAGCCTACTCTGACATACTCTCAGATCACACGCAAAAGTGTGTGCAAGTTATTATTATTTACAAGTATAAGCCAAATCCAAACATGAACTTGCATTTTAGTAATTCAACATCAAAGGGTATTCTCATACAATCAAAAATAATTTATTATTTATTATTCATTATTTATTTCATTTCATTATCCTTGTAGCATTTAGAATGATAGGTTATATTACGTGTATTATTGAGTTTGAAATCAAATTAAAAAGGCCTAAAATAACTTTTAGCACATTTTTGTCTCCAAATAAGTACACGTGGACTAGGGGTGTGCAAAATAATCGTCATGACAATGCATCGCGATACTAACTTTCACAATATACTGCATCGATTCTTGATGCCAAAAATCGATTATTATTAATTAATTATTCAATATTTAATAATTTAATTTTTATACATAAATACATAAATTATTAGGGGTTTTTTTATATAAATCCTACGCACTTTTTTCTTTGTGAAAGGGTATTGTTTGTTATGATGGTAGCTACCTCCAAAATGGCAAATGTTTGAACATCATTTTTTGTTTTAGAAAAAATCCTATGCACTTTTTTTGTTATTGGTTTGGTTTATTTGTTTTTGTTATTCAATAAATTCAGTTATGAATTGAGTTGCTCAGAGTTATGTATCAATTGAAGACGCTACCCAGATACACAGCCACTGATATTTAAGTTATCCTCTTTTTTTTGGTACATTTTCACTGAAGTATGTCGAATATATTGCAATGCATCGCAATAATTCAAGTATCGTGATGCATCGTGATAGTATTGCATCGTGGCATATGAATCGTGATTCGAATTGAATCGTGACTTCTTTGCCAATACCCACCCCTAACGTGGACAATGGAATTCCAAATGTTCTCCAAAAAAGAAAAAGAAAATACTAGATCCAACTAAACAAAACATATTTTACTTCCCTAACCTGATATGTATATAAATCTGTCTTATATTATTCTACTTGGATGACACTAAGGGACCACGAGGACTTGCATCTTAATGCACAAGCTCCAGTAATAGATGATGGTGGTGCTATTTTACCAGTTTGTAGCCATTTCACCCTGCTCCACCCATGTCTACAGGAGCACCACATCAAAACCAGGGCTTATGTGGGAATGCTGCCTTGAATATATGGGAACAGTCTGAAGCTCATATCACCTTGGTGTTTTCATGCAACTGCCCAATTCATTTAATTAGGCATAAACATCAACCCAAATATTGCCAAAATAGAAAGACTTATAATGACGAGAGAGACGATTAAAGCCTGAGTAAGAATGAACAGCTACTCCTCTACATTTCCAGATTAACAATATAGCTTTTGCCTCTCTCCGCCTCTCCAATCTTAAGTCAGAGTGTATAAGGAGTGTGGTTACTTCCCGTGTCGTATCTACTTCCTGTTGAAGAGAGTTCCGAACGATAGAACTTCCTGTTAGAAATGATACGAGATGGACTGGCATTAAAGCATGTACTGTGCGGGTCGCACAGTACATAAAACAATATCACAGCTATATAAAAGCATTAGCATATTTCAGTGTGGATTATTGCTAAATGCATCTGGGTGTTTCTACAAAGTTAAGTCAAAAATAGCATAATTATAAATATCCATTAAAGTCCAAAGAAAACAAAAGCTCAAACTGTAGTACGCAACAAGCAGATTAACCAGCTAAACCAGTTTATGAGTAAACGGCTCACAGCTCTGTGCAGGCCTTTTAACACAGCCAACGCAAACTTGCATTTTATGATAATGACTACAGGACAGACTGTTCATATCAATTATCCATTGGTCAGATTGTTAGGATAAAGACTAAATTATTTTATATGAAAGTCTATAAAAAGGGGAAACGCACTGTATAGAAAAAGATTCAGGTCAGAGTGGTTGAAGCTGCCAGCAGCCAGGACTACAAACAATGACCTCATCTCCTCAAAATGTAACTCAGGCCTGTGGCTAAAACCCCCATATTTGTTCAGACCTCAAAATGCACAAGTTTGTATCACAATGTTCTACACAATTATTTGTAAGTAACATAAGTTGCATACTCTGCAAAATACAATGGGAAGTCTTAAAAACATGAATACTTGGACTTAATTACAGACTTCCTCTATAGACCAGCAAAGGCTAAAAGCATCTCATGTCTCTGCCTCTGCAACCACAGCTCTGGAATAAGCCAGCAGGAAAAATGCACAGAGGGACTGGACAACAAAGTGGCAGCGCCTGAACCAGAGGGACCCACACTGTGCTGATGGAGGGGAAAAACAGTTCATCCCTCCATAGAGCGTTTCAACTGTCAGAAAGAACTAGCAACTGATAGACCTACGCACATCCAGGGAGACAAGCATAAACTGACAGTGACATGCAGTGGAAACTAGCTACAGCTGCTTTTCTGCCCCCAGTTGCACACGAAAAGTCAGAAGTCTAAATCGCTTGGTGCCATTTTCTCTCGATTTGTATCACTGCGTGCCTATTATTATTAGCCTGTTCACTTGTAAACATCGTCACTTACAACTGAACAAGCTAATAATGATAATAATAATAGGCGTGCAGTGATAGAAATTGAGAGAAAATAGCACCAAGCGATTATGACTTCTGACTTTTTCATGGGCAACTGTTTTGTCATGCAAATATATAACTTTTTGGACAAATATTGTTTTGAGAAGAAAAACAAGTTTTATTAACTGTCCCCCGCTAACTTGCCGGACCTACTTTCGTCAGTGCCAGAACCGGGGCAGAACTTGGCTCAGAGGACACTGTCAGGGGTAAGCCAGTGTTAATGCATGACACTGCTGAAGGGGATGCCATACAGATTCACATAAAAAAACTAACTATCCCTTTAAGAGTCTTGCCTAAGGACAGACAGTGTACCCTGATAGGTTCAAGGGTCAAACTGCCAATTTCATATAGTGTTGTTCATATTTCAGACAAGCAAGAAAAGACAATGAAATTTTACAAAGTAAAATTGGGAACATTGCCAAGCTAACCATATCAGTTTGGCTGTAGTCATCCTAGTACCCAATAGGGGTGTGCAAAATAATCGTCATGACAATGCATCGCGATACTAACTTTCACAATATACTGCATTGATTCTTGATGCCAAAAATCGATTATTATAAATTAATAATGTAATATTTAATATTAATAAATAAATAAATGCATTATTAGTTTATTTGTTTTATAAATCCTATGCACTTTTTTCTTTGTGAAAGGGTATTGTTTGTTATGATGGTAGCTATCTCCAAAATGGCAAATGTTTGAACATCATATTTTGTTTTAGAAAAAATCCTATGCACTTTTTTTGTTATTGGTTTGGTTTATTTGTTTTTGTTATTCAATAAATTCAGTTATGAATTGAGTTGCTCAGAGTTATGTATCAATTGAAGACACTACCCAGATACACAGCCACTGATATTCAAATTATCCTCTTTGTTTTTAGTACATTTTCACTGAAGTATGTCAAATATATTGCAATGCATCGCAATAATTCAAGTATCGTGATGCATCGTGATAGTATTGCATCGTGGCATATGAATCGTGATTCGAATTGAATCGTGACTTCTTTGCCAATACCCACCCCTAGTACCCAAGTATCCTGCAAGTTTACTAATTCACAGAGAAAAGTCAAGCATTCTGTATTCCAAGTGATTCTTAAGAGATGTGCAATAAAGTAAGAAAATGAAGTTGTTAGTCAAGAAAATAGCATGTGTGGTGCACAAACCACGCCAATAAAAAGATGTTTCCTGAGAGAATCAGTATTTAAACAGCACTTAAGTTCAGAAAAGAGCTGCGTATTTTTATATGTATTTTTATTTTACTGTATAACACTGTTTTCAACTAACTTTAAATATCACTGTATAGTTTTAGGATCATGTCTTACCTCCAGCACAGGCCCTGCTCCCAGGATGGTTCTTTCAACCCCACTGGCATAGCCCTTTTGGCTAAGAGCCGTCAGGCAGTGGATGAGGAAGTTGGTGCTCTGGGTCTTGCCTGAGCCACTCTCTCCAGAGATCACAATGCACTGGTTGACCTTTTTCCTGAGCATGGCATAGTATGCTACATCTGCAATAGCAAAGATATGGGGCTCCAGTTTGCCCAGCTGGTGGTTCTCGTACATCTTGACATACTTGGGGTTGTAGATGGGCAGAAACTTAAAAGGGTTGACGGCGATGAGAATGCTGCCTGCATAGGTGTAAATCTTTTTCTTGTAGAAGCGTGTGCGCAGATTATTTAATATAGTGTCCTCATTGAGGACAGGGAGGTTGCAGAGGTCTGCAAAATCGTCCTGTGGTGGAGGGAGGAAGCCCCTCGCGGCCAGCTGCTGTACCTGCTGCTCTTTCGACAGTGGCGGGAGGTGCACGTAACGAATAGTGCCATCATGGTTCCTTTCCTGTAGGACAAATGAAGGGCTGATTTATCAAAATTGGGGTGCTTAATTTTCAAACTGCGATTTTCAAACTTGGAGGCAAAAAACTAAACTTATGTTTTTGGTTTTTTGGTTTCATGAAGAAAAAGTTGGGTATCCCGCCTTTAACTTATTAATCCTTTTTGACAGTTTGCACCTCAGTTAATGACATCTATTTTGAACTAGTACTACATTAGGGGTGTGCAAAATAATCGTCATGACAATGCATCGCGATACTAACTTTCACAATATACTGCATCGATTCTTGATGCCAAAAATCGATTATTATTAATTAATAATTTAATATTTAATATTAATAAATAAATAAATAAATTATTAGTTTTTGGTACATTTTCACTGAAGTATGTCGAATATATTGCAATGCATCGCAATAATTCAAGTATCGTGATGCATCGTGATAGTATCGCATCGTGGCATATGAATCGTGATTCGAATTGAATCGTGACTTCTCTGCCAATACCCACCCCTATACTACATGGGTAATGTTTGTACCTGTAGCAGGAAATAGAAGCCCAGACTTTGAGCGTGTTTCTCCTGGGCTTTGCGAGGCCACAGCAGAACCCTTTGCACTGGAAGATCCCCAGCCTCCAGGATCCACTCCTCCCCTCCACTTTCTTTCACCTCTGCCAAAACATAAGACCGCCCAGGGTCCAGCCCCAGTGCTGCAGCAGCGTCTGAGATCACGGAAGCTGCTGTGGAGTCCTTCTGCACTCTGAGAAACAATGAGACAAGTGTTAAAAGATCTCAATCAACTTAACCTGTGACTTTTTAGTGTCTACTCACGTGAGGCAGCAGCAAGCAGAGGACAGGGCAGTTAGCCGGGGGTAAATCTGCAGCAGGTACGAGCGGTTGTCGAGGTCATTGAGGCTGTCTGTCCCACCTCCCCCTCCACCACCTGCGACAGTTGCCATGGTGGCAGCGCCATCTCTGACACTCATCCTGGGCCAGGGGGAGTGGCCTCAGCATACCGCACACCGCCGCTCTCACCAGGCAACTCCTGCAACCCAGAAGCACACATGCTCGTTTGACAGGGCTGGAATATCTCTCTTTAAAACAAAAACAACAGTTATTAGTCACTGCAACAGAAACGTGCGCTGCTGTCAGTAGGATTTCTCACATCTTGGAGGCTGCCAAAAAAAAATTATTTCACAGATGAGCTCACTGATGGTGTAAACAGAGCCACAGACTCAATATGGCAACATTTTTACACATTTACTATTAGAAAACAAAACAATCAGAAGTTTTTATTGCAAATGTCAGTGAAGAAAACTCAAACTACAAACTAGAACCCCAATAAATGTGGGGATTCTTTGGCAGCTAACCATCAGTTACAATATGTAACTGCATCATTACAATGGTGATATGGTGGAGATACCGACAGTCCTCATAGGGACTCCACAAAGTTTGATGTCCTTCTCTTTGATAAACTCATTCATCTTTTAGAACATCAACAGTGCAACAGCAACAATTCAGCTGTACAAGTGTACAACTGTAAAAAGTGGTTGACCTTATATTTACAATTGTATATTTATATTTACATCTATAGCTTATGTGGCTAAAGCTATACCCACCCATGAAACAAGTCTGGTTTAAATTACTGTGACACTGCTTCAGTAACTTGATCCATCCATAGCCAACAGTTTATTGTGGTCATCATTCTGCAGAGCTTATTTAGACAAACTCATGGTAACAAATTGTGAAAAAAAAAAAAAAAAATAATAATGATCAAAGGAGAAGTTCAATTTGTCAACTGGACAAAGTTTGTTTGGTTGAAAACGTTTCGCCGCTCATCCGAGAGGCTTAGTCAGCTCTGACGAACCGACGAAGCCTCCCGGATGAGCGGCGAAACGTTTTCAACCAAACAAACTTTGTCCAGTTGACAAATTGAACTTCTCCTTTGATCATGGATTCTACCTGGACGACTGAGGGACTTTTCACGAATAATAATAATAATAATAACAATAATAATAATAATAATAATAATAAATATAGCCGCAAGCGGCGATGATCGGCCCTCGCTTGCACTCGCTGCCCCCTGCTAACGCGCCATTTTCCAATTCCCATGAACCATCTATGTACCAAATTAGGTGTGGTTACACCAAAGTTTTTGCCGGGCATCCTAATGGCAGGGACAGATGTTTGACCTGTTACCATGGCAACATGATGTGAGATGGAGTGGGGGTGTCACTGTGTTTTTTGATCAGGACCATGTCACGAATGTGTGGTCCAAATTTGGTGTGTCTACAGCAAAGTAAAATTTTTCTATTCCATGCAATCTCCCTAGGGGGCGCTATTACGGCCAATTAAGACTTTCTTATATCAATCTGTGTAGGGCCGGGGTGTTCACCAACGATTAAAGTTTGAGTAAAATCGGCCAAAGTATGTGCGAATTATCACTCGTCGAAGTTTGACAGGAAATGGCGCCTTCGCCACCAGGTCACATGGTCTATCCTATATGGATGGTTGGTTGCCTAGCAACGGTATAATATACTTTTTGTTTATCTTCCCATGATGCATCTGTGTACCAAATTTTGTTTGACTACACCAACGTTTTTCCAGAGAATCCTAATGACAATGACAGATGTTTGGCCTGTTGCCATGGCAACACGATGGGAGATGCCCGGGGTCATCATTGAGATTTTTGATCGAGACCCTGTCACGAATGTGTGTACCAAATTTGGTATGTCTACGACAAAATAAAATTTTGAACTTCCCTAGGGGGCACTATATCGTCCATTTCAGATTTTCTTATAGAAATCTGTTCAGGGCCGGGGTGTCCACAAACGATTGAAGTTTGAGTGAAATCGGCCAAAGTATGTGCGAATTATCACTCGTCGAATTTGATGGCGAGCCACAAAAACAAACCTGAAATTTGTGGCGTTGTCACGGAAACACCGTTCACTCTTTTAGAACGCTTTTAACAACTTTTAATGTCCCACTTGTCTAGATGATACAGCACGATTCTGGTGAGTCTGGGTCAAAAACCCTAGGAGGAGTTCGTTAAAATACGAGGACAGGAAAATGCGCTCTCGGTGCCAGGTCACGTGCTCGGTCCAAAATGGCCGACTTCCTGTTGGTCGCTTAGCAACCGCATAATATACTTTTTTGTTCCTTATCCCATGATGCATCTGTGTACCAAATTTTGTATGGCTACGACAAAGTTTTTGCCAGGCGTCCCATTGGCGACGACAGATGTTTGGCCTGTTGCCATGGCAACACGATGGGACAAGGCGTGTTGACGTCATTAAGTTTTTTGATTGATACCCCGTCACGAATACGTGTACCAAATTTGGTATGTCTACGACAAAGTAAAATTTTGCGCTTCCATGCAATCTCCCTAGGTGGCGCTATAGCACCCATTTCAGATTTTCTTATATCAATCTGTTCAGGGCCGGGGTGTCAACCAACGATTAAAGTTTGAGTGATATCGGCCAAAGTATGCGCAAATTATCGCTCGTTGAAATTTGATGGCGAGCCGCAAAAACGAACCCGAAATTTGTGGCGTTGTCACGGAAACACCGTTCACTCTTTTAGAACGCTTTTAACAACTTTTAATGTCCCACTTGTCTAGATGATACAGCACGATTCTGGTGAGTCTGGGTCAAAAACCCTAGGAGGAGTTCGTTAAAATACGAGGACAGGAAAATGCACCCTCGGTGCCGGGTCGAGTGCTCGGCCCAATATAGCCGACTTCCTGTTGGTCGCCTAGCAACGCCGTAATATATTTTTTGGTTCGTAACGACATGACCTATCCACCACCCGAATTTCGTTTATCTACGACAAAGTTCATTTATCGGGTATAGCCATAGGCGCAATGTATTTTGATTTTTGAGGTGGCGCTGTGGAGCCATTTTTTAAGATTTTTTAATACAGATTATTTGTAAATTCCTTTTTTGGCGTTCTTGAATTTTGTGCAAAATTTCGTGAGTTTTCGTCAGTGGGAAGTACCCGAAACCTGAAAAAGTGGTCGGGAAAATAATAATAAGAATAAGAAAAACCAGAACAGTAACAATATAGTGCCACGAATGGTGGCACTAAATATATCAGTGGAAAGGGCGCGCGTCCAGTAACCCACCCGTGGGGTCCATTGACAACTACCAGCGCGTTGCACACGTTCCACGCTGGTTCTGCAGTGCTTCGCACCGCAGAACGGTTACAATAGGCCCTATGCGCTCTTCAGCGCTCGGGCCTAATAATAAACACACCAGGGGACAAAGTGATCAGTTCCTTCAAAGTTTAATGAACTTTTTACGCCCCTGTTGCTGTTATTATACAATAATAAATACTTTCCTGAACAATCTGTAAAATAGTGCAATGGTAACATTTTGATTGAAACCCCAAAAACATGATAGAACTTCACAGTGATGCCAAATATGAAAAAATCTGGATCATTTGTGTCACTTTGATGAATTAAGGGAAAAATATAGCAGTCTGAGTCTGGGGCCTGTGCCAGCAGAGCTGACCACAGCCCCAGAAGCATGAAGCCTGCAAAACCAAAGCAAGGCATTCAAAACTACAATGACCACAGACACAGCCTCCACATTAAGCTCCATCATGGAGGGGCCTGCTGTAAAGATGTTCACATCCAGAGTAAAAAAAACTGCAGAGATTTTTTAAAAGATCAGTTTTCTTTTAAAGATCCCATGACATGGTACTTGTTGATGCTTTTATATGGTGCCTTAATGGTTCCCTAATACTGTAAATGAATCCTTCTTCAAAATCAACACTTAGTGCATGAGAAAGACACATGTACAGAGTCAGAGTCAAAAAATAACTCTCTGAACACCTCATTATGGGCCTTGTTGCTTGAATGCAAATGAGAAGGACACAGATTGGTTAGAGGAGCGGGTGGGGTGGGGGGGTGGGGGGTGGGGGTGGGGGGGCAAATGTGCCGCTGGTTCCTTGTTTTAGCGGTGCGCTGTGCCTGGCCCCACTTCCGCGTGTGTAAGCGCGAAGGAGGAAAGGAGAGCCTTTTCAATGAAAAAAAACACATTTTCACAGAAAATAAAATTAAACCACTGCTGTTTCAGAGGTCCAGAGGGTTGGGTAAAGGACTTCCGAGTCTAGAAACACTTGCATGTGCCTCCAGGCAAATAAAAAAACGCATTTCGCATTGCGTAGCTCCTCCGCAGTCCAAATTCTCTGGGCGTGATTTCCAGCGACAGGGGGTGGAGATCCAGACGGTGGTGGAACTGAATTTGCATTTCTTTTTTCGATCTGACGTCAATAAGGTGCCTTGTCCAGAATCACCCATTTGAGCTGTGTTTTTTTCAAACGCAGAAAAGGATCGCAAATGCTCAGTTTAGACATTTCACAACTTTTAGCCATTGGGGGGGCCTAAACAGGGTAGGGGAGCTCACATTAATGTTCAAAAACCTCAGAAAGTGAAAATTTCATGCCATGGGACCTTTAAAAAATTGTAGGTGTGTCAGTGTGATGAAAGAAGAGAAGCTGACAGAAGAGAAAAGTCAGTTCTTTTCCATGTGCACACAGTCAGTGAGACAGAAAGAGAGAGGTCCCAGGAGACAATCAAAGCTGATTGAGTCTCAGATTATATGGTGCCCCTGCTGAGAGAGATCCTCTGTAAAGATGACTAGCATTCCTCAGATAAGACAACAGTCTGCTCTGCATGGGCTTAGCCTGGCACAGCTGCTTACAACCAGACACAACCCAGAGCATCAGACTACAGCAAGTAATGAGGACTTCAGTTTAGCTCCCCCCTAACCAACATACAGGCCATATGCACAGAGCATCCTGGCCCTTAACTAGACTCAATATCTGCAGAGTCACCATCAACTCGAACTCTACTGTTGTTCAGCAAAATTACTTACTTTAAAGTATTTCAGACAAAAACATGAGATTCAAATTAACCCATTATTACCGATTACGCCTTGCTTAGCAGATTCAGAATGTCCCTCAGTATTTTTGACACAGAGTTATATCAGTCTGGTATCCACGGCACGCCCTCCGTAGCTTCTCAAGCCCAGACAAATGTGATCATGCAATCAGTGATACATGTGAATCAAAGATCACCTATTTACAGATTAACAGAGTTTAGTGCTTCACTCACTGATTCTGCAGAAATCTGCAAGGTTTTCCAGCCACCCATGACATTTTTTTTCTTTTATTTTTTCCCAATATGGATAGACCAAGTGTGTCCCAGATTGGCTAATCCACAACCATGTGAAAACAGGGAGATTCACTGGTGACCAGACTCACATCTTTGTAAAATATAATGAAGATGTGATCAAGGTAAGATTATGGCAATTTTGTTTTGATGTTTGCAATAACTTTGCAATAACTTGTTAAATCAGAAAAAAATATGACAAGCTGTGGTTTGAATTTGAAGATTACAAAACATCAGCCAAACATTCAAGATATGTATAAGTCTTATAGACATATAAAATAGTCTTGAGACAATAGACAATTGACACACAAAACAGAAGTAAAACCAGCTATGTTTGGCTCATTGTACAAACCACTTCCTAAAGCGTTCGACTAAACAATGCCAAGTTCACAGCCCAGAACAAGACAACGCAGAGACAGAATAAGTCTGCGTTTATATGGCCTGCTCATCATCAGAGACGCGTGAAAGCACCCTTGGAGTCAGTCCTCCATGACCAAACACCTGAACAGAGTCAGTGCTGAGCCATCCTCCAGTCTCTGATCACACAGGAAGTGAGTGACCAACAGCCAAACCCCTCAGCTCTATTCTTTCTCCTATTCTATATTCCTACAGACTCTCACGCACTAAAATGTTAGTGATGTAAGATAGACTCACATTCACAGAGAAGATAAAAGTAAGGTCAAATGTCAAGTTTGTTTTGACAATACAAATTTACTAGTTAATTTTGCCATTGACTACATACATGTTTTATATAATGACATACATCTTGGTTATGAGCCAAACAACACAGCTCCACTTGTCTAAGGCTGAGTGCTTGTGCAGTGAGAGGACATGTGACTAAAGAGGCTGCCTCCCAGTCATGAAATGTTGTGAATGAGACAATTATGACTCATTAATGAGTAGTGGGGAATAGGCATCAAGCTTAAAATGATCTCAAATTTACCAATAGTCCAATTTACAATTACAAAAATCAAAAATAGTGATATCCTTCCAGAAGTAGCCTATGTGACCTTTATGAAATCAAAGCTTGAAAATAATGTTACAGGTAGCTGGATTTTTAAATTGAAATAACAACTTGAAATTATAATACTTTTAAATAATCATCCATACCCTTTTAAGTCCTCACATTTAAATTCCTAAATGATCTGAATATCCCAGCTGATGAGTAATATACAATATCTGTGGAGTAGTGACTTGCCAGTGTTTCATAACTTATTTATACATTCTGTCTACATGGTTCCCATTTACATTATGCATACAGACAACAAGCAAAACAGTATATTAATAATTTATCTCTGCTTCACATTACAAAGTAAAAAAATCCACCTGAGCATAGAGCCCTTTCTGTTATGATCACTTTTCTATTGAGATCAAGACAGCAATTTATCAACCTCCTAATGTGCAGTACTTTGTATATGGATTTGGCAATGGTTTTGCACCAGATGGTCTCAGCAAAGGTTATTTGAATTAAACTGTTTTGAAAAATGGAACCGTGGTTTTGACTTAATTACCACATCTCAGCATTCTTCTTGTTCACAGTACAAGCAATCTTAACGAGAAAAAGGGGTCCAAATCATGGCATTAATTAAATAAAATGTCTGTACTCATTCAGGAACCATTTGCACATGATAAACGTCCAATCCAAACTTTGTTAGGACTGCGCACCAACTGAACATCTGTGTTTAAGTTAAATATCATCAATTTGTTTTACTAAGGATTTCAAACATTTGTGCCTCAGCCTCTCCCAGGGGAAAGTGGAGCAGGGTCCATTGAAGATCCATCAGCAGTCCTCTTCTCCACACATGACCTCATAGAGACGAGGGGCTGGCTGAATGCTAAAGGAGCGGTGGGTTGAGTGAGAAACACTGGAAAAAGCACTATACATTTGGTGTGTACATAATTCTGACATGGCAAAAAGAGAAATTCAATTTGTCAACTGGACAAAAGTTTCAACCAAAATAAACTTTTGTCCAGTTGTCAAATTGAATTTCTGCTTTTGCCATGGATTCTACCTGGATGACTGAGGAATTCTACACATAATTCTGACGTGTATTCTACCTCCTGGGCGTTTGTGTGTCAGTAAAGATTCATATATGCATAAAGACTGCTCCTATGCTGGTGTATAGAGCCAACACCAGCCCCAGGGTATCCACTCTATAGGAAGTGCAGATGCCTCTGTGAAGGCTGTGAATGGATGCAGGGCCCTCTCACCAGAGCCATGTGGTCTATTCACAAAGCAAACCTTTTGTTTACAACAGTCCTAAACCTCAGGAATTAACTCATGCTGCAGACACAAGCTCAATAAGACGTACACAGATCGAGAAAAGAGAGAGTGAGAGGAGAAGGGGAGAAAAAAGGGGGGGACTAAAAGCTTGGCTCCTCCCCCTGCCTTTAGGTCAGGTCCCAGGACAGTCATCCACGAACAATACAGGCTGAGGAGCATCTGCTACTGGGGTATTAAGAAGTATTAAGAGTTGGACTTGTTGAAGTTCTCAAAAGTGAATGTTTTATGAAAAAAATTACTTGCAAACATTGGCCAATCATTATACAAGGCACAAAGTGAATCAGTGTGTGGCCATCAGAGCTCTCCATTGATTTGTCCGCTTTCAATCTGAGCATTCTGAACGTAGTGTATTGGCTGGCTTTAACAGGCAGTCTACTGCTCATTTCACATCCCTGCGGGCAGTTGTGACCCCAATCACGCGTGTGTGGTAAACATGATTCAAAAACATGTATGACCTATTTTCAAACAGCTTGAAATTATGAGCCAGTTCTGTTTTCTCAAGATAATACAACATTAGTCTTGGGCACTGCTTAATAAACTCCTATTTTATGTACACATCACAGCGGGTAAGTAATCAATTCGGCCTGTGAGAGACTTCCCGTCGGTTCTGAAGCGCGTCCACAGCAACTACCATGCCTCCTGTCTCGTGTGGAGGGTCTCACAAAGGATGCTGCCCCCACCCTTCCCGCTGTGCACCCCCCTCCGCTCATCTGACATTTGGTACGGCTGCTCTAACCCAGTCCAGATGCCTGGTCACACTGTGGAAAAAAAGATCAGTCTTGAACTCTCTGTAAATACCTCCATCCTGGTGCTCTTGGTTTACTGATGGTCCTTTAAAGTCAGTGAGAGCGGGTCAGGCAGCTAGCACCACTATGTGAAAGCAAGACAAATCTAATAAAACATGTTTTCAAATAACAGCTTATAACTAGGGCTGAGCAATATAATAGAAAAATATAAATGTGATTGGATCCCATAACTATTTTTGATGACATTAACTTATGTGATTCAATGTTTTCCTGTTAAATGCAGCTCTACACAAAAATATTTACACTTTTATATCTATTGGTCTCCATGATGTCTGCGTGATTGACTGATGAATTCAACCAATCACAGTGAAGCATGAACTCTCATCACTCAGTAATATAAATAACTGCATGACTTAGTGATCACAGCTGTAAAAAATATTTTTCATTAAAACCTGCCTGTAGTCAAAAATTGTCAATTTGTTTAATACAAATATATTAATCAAAAGAAGTGTAAATTGTAAAGAAATAATGTTAGTGATCTCTCAACGTACATTGCAAGCGATATTGACAGAGGTTCAAGTCACTTTTTAAAGCCCAGACTTACAAACAATATTTAAATAATATACTTAATGCGAAGAAAAACCCTTGAGAACCACTCCATCATTTCTTTTACTGTTAAGTTTATAAAAGTAAAAACAACCCTGTGGCACAAAGATGGTGAGGACACATTTATGCCAATGAGGTGAAAGTGTAGAGGTAAAGCCAAATGAACTACAGCCGGCCAATGGGGCCATAGCATGCGAGTTCTAATGTGAGCCAGGAGCCACAGCTTAACCTGATTGGCTGGTTGGGCTTCACATTGGTCAGTGTTGACAGGAGATTCCGGAGGGTTTTCCACACCAGTCATCTTATCCATGTTGAACTAATCGTGAAGTTTAAACCAGTTCAAGTCCTCAGAAAAGACTGATATGGATTAAAAAGTAAACCCATAAACTAAATAATGCTTTAGTAACTGACAGATGAAGTCATAGTTGTCCAGATGTTGTTTAAATGATACAATGGTTCAGTTCGGAAGCAGACTAGGAGATGGTCACCATGTGCACAACACATAGAAATCCAAAAAGCAGAGTGCGTCATTTGAAGATGTAGAACAGTTGCAGGAAGAGATGGCGAGGGAGAGGGAGAGAAAGAAAGATTTTGCAGAGAAAGGGGGAAGAGGGAGAAAGGGGGAGATGGAGAGAGGGAGAGAGAGAGGAAGTAAAAAAGGAAGAAGGCAGACAGAATGGAGTATTGTGCACAGTCGCACATGTGGGCTGCACTGCTTTAAACACTTCCCAAACACACAGATCTATTGTAGCGCCAGAATAGCCTCAAAGTTCAATCAAGTAATCCTTCTACCTACTCACTGCCATGCTGCACACACAGTTTATTCAGCACAGACATCTTGGCTTTTTGCCCACTTCACGTAGTAAAAAAGTCCATATTTTCTTTTAGTGAGAGTATCACACAGGGAAGTCTGGACAGGAGTTTATGTGTGGGTGGTTTGGCATTTCACTCTGTTTACAAGTCAAGATCTCAGCATTAATAACACTGAACTAACATTTTACATGCTTTGACCCGAGTCTGAACTGAAACAGGGCAGATAACAGCAGGGAGTACTTAAAATAAATCCTGCAAAGAAGACCGTCGTCATCAGATATTAATGTATTAGAAAGACAATGTAATACGACATTTTATGCACTTTCAGCTTGTTTAATCTATGAAAAACCAACAAAATTGTAAACAGCCTTCAGAGGAATATTTTTCATGAAAAGGCAGATCTTAAAAAGTAGTATTTTGTATTTGTTCATTTTCAATTTGGCAAAATAATAATAAAAGTGAATGAAAGTTTAGCCTGCTTTACAAAATGTCAATATGGTTAGTACTGCAGTTAATAACTAACCATCTGCTGTGAAAGTCTTCACATTTCATACAGACTTGGCCTATAGCCTAGAATATTGACTACCTCTGAATTCTGAGTACTTTTAGATTACAGTTTCTGAACTACCTCAGGCATGTTTTAATGCAAGAAAATGGCCCAAGTCTGCTCTGGTTCTTTCATAGCTCTTCCACCTTGCACAGTGTTCAAGTGGCTTCATTTCTCTGAGGGTCCATGAATCTTACACATGTTTCCAGTGACCAAAGGCAAACGTCTGGGTAAAAATAGAGTAAAAACAAACAGAGTGGCGCAGGCCTCAGACACGGACACACACATGGACACACACACACGGACACGCGGACACACATGTACACGCAAAGGGACACACACACACATGGGGACACACACACACACGGACATGGACACACGGACACACACGTACACACACACACGGACATGGACACACGGACACACACGTACAGGCAAACGGACACACATGGACAGACACATGCACAGGCACATGGACACACACACATGGACACACACACGGACACATGCACAGACACATGTGCAGGATTTATACTACATCTCTTCTCTCCCTTTACATCTCTGCTGTGTCTGAGATACTTTTCTGTGTCGTCTTTTGTCACTCTCCACAGAGCTCCAGGCATCTGGGCTGGGTTCACTGAACGCTCCATGTTTAGCTGAAGCATATGTCCCATGTTATATTTGGCAATATTCAATGCACAGTACATTACCCTCCACATACTAATGCTGTTAGTCTGGCATCTCATGCCCGACATTCTTCACTGAGAGCCTTCTTCTAACACAGTGTTCAGTGTGACACACTCACTGCCTCTGGCATCTACAGTGGCACGACTTACTCACTACAGCTGGTGCTTTACCTCACACAGCCCTAAAGGCGTCTCTGACTTGGAAATGAAGTCAGTGTGCTACTATGTTTTAACAAATGCATTATTTATCACAAAAGTCTCTGTGGATTGCAATATAATATAATATAATATGTGCTGTGCATTTACATTTAGGAAGGGACATTTGTTTTAGAACCCAGAGGAAAGGTTAAATGAGGCTAACAGCACTAATGCAAGCAGCAAATTTGATTAGCTGTGTGGTGAAGGCTATTTCTGCAGAAGTATTCAAGTTTATAATACTTGATATCATAACATGACTAAAACTCATAGTAAGTTTTGACCCTCAAGCCAAAATTACATTGCTGCATAGTTTAAAGTAATTATGTTAATCAACAGCTGCAGCTATAGGTCCCTGGCTCTCATTAGGCGTTTGACAGCATCTGAAGAGATTATGGAAAAGAGCAGTACAAAGAACTGTAGTCGCCCTGGGCTGTGCCTTCTCATTGCCCATAATCCGGAGCCCAGGGACAGGCTCAGCAGCAGCACAGAGATGGAAGGGAGGCAGGTCAAGTACTCCACCAGGCCATTAAGGAGTCAATCACTGTCCACACTTGCAGAGGTGAGGAGTGGACAGGAACTGACAACAGAGAGACTGCAATATGTCTGTGAAATCTGAGCTGTACACACAGCTTCGGTTTGATACATTATGCAAAGGGTTGCATATGTCACAGGCCTGTAGAACAAATGATGGGCACACAGACATGTTTAATGTTTAAATAATCCTGTGTCTTCAAAATGGTGCTGTTGCAAAACGATTTCAATGTTTACATTCAGCGCTCTTATGCCAATGATAAAACCAGGAGACATGTTCTTTTGCCTACAGTAACTCCATAACATAAAATGCATTAAATGTGGAAAGCAAACTCAATTGTGAATCAATAATTCAGACCTTTCCATTGAAACATCAGCAAAAACTGGTCCACTCTGATGCAGCCCTCTGCCTTTAGAGTGTGGAAAATTCCAGTGCCCTAGTGGATTCTGGTTAAACTGTTTCTTGGCTTAAAACATCTCTGTAATCAGAATGTAAACACTCCATTTGGTATAATCAAAATCATCTTCAAGCTCTGATTCCAATCGTCCCGAATTTGTGTTTGAATTGAGATGGATACGTAAAGCTTATGGCACAACAAACAAAGTAAGGAGGCCCTGTCCCTTTTCCTCTCCTGTACCCTGTCATTACAGCTCCTGCTATTTATAAAACTCATGAATTCAGCTTCACAGCGTGGAAAGAGCCCAGTTACCAAGGAGTTTGTGGTATTGATGACTTCAAACCCTCTCTGCCTTCCCCCTTGTTTTCACTTTACTTAGTCTGTAGCTACTAGCTGGTATCAAGCTCAGCCATTCACTGCAAAATGTGGGTCATTGGAAATCCAAATGCCAAGTTGCCAATTTTATACAGACAATAGATGATGTATATTAAAAAGAATATACATTTATATTCATTATATTCATTAATTGGATAACTAACCACTAACCCGTAACTGACAAGATTAAGATTAAGATTAAGTCTTTATTTGGTCTCACACACAATGACAGACAGTGACACACGGGAGAAATTTGACTTCTGCATTTGACCCAGATGCACTGCTGCATTCAACATTGGGGTTTTTATTCTTCAGTGAAACTATCTGTAGTTGCAAATATTCAGTAAAAGATTTCAGGATTGAATATTTGTCACTGAAATGATGAATGTCATGAGTCAAAGAGCTAAGCAACAAAACTGCATGAATAAGCCACCTGAAGCAATTCATTTTCAACTAACTGAATAGTGTCAGAAATAATAACTTGACAATTGAAAAAACATGGCTCAGTATCCCCTCCTTGTAAAAACCGTACACATGTGTAGCACTTGGCGAAGCTTGTCTAAAAAGGAGTCCATACAAAAGCTTGTGTCCTCTTTCTGACTCTTTATAACACAATAATCTCCTCCTCCAGTTTCAAGGACTTACCCAACTCGATTTGCAGTCTATGTGAGATATTATTATGGGTAAGGCCAAAACACAGCATCACTCAGTCTTCACCTGGTTCATTTTTTAATACAGAGACTACAATAGTAACTTCCTTGATGCATTCTCACTGCTAAATAAAAACACAAGCTACTACATGCCTGTCCATGTTGCCAAACCCATGGCAACAAGCCAGGCACTGTACATCTGCATTAGAGAAAAGACCAAACAGAACCAAAACACTATAATAGAATCACAAGTTAGTGTATTTAAAGGTGTTTCTTAATGAATACTTTTCTGGGTATTTGATATTACAATATAACATACAGCACATAGATCAATATTGCACATTTTGTTCATTGCAAACCACAATATTCATCGTAAAATGACAGAATAATAGAAACCGGTCAACTGACTTCCTGTTCAAAACTGCACAATTGAAAGGCACCACCACTATGTATATGTAAATGGTAAGCAGATTTTCGTTTACCAGTACTTGTTTTATTTCTGATCATGCTTACAAGACCCAGAATATGAATTATTTGTAATAATCATAAGTACAGAGCAATGGGTGGAGATAGGGGAGAGGTGAACTCTTCTGAGGACTCATGCCTCACATTCAGGCCAATACAGGGTTACTCAAACATGCATGAATCAATCAAAATACAACACTGAGTAATCTAACAATGAGGAAACACTGTATTAAATGATATATTCCCTTTAATGCCTTATTACTGTACTCTTTTACAGAGCAGTCTCCGCACAGGTGACGCCTCCTCACAACCTCTTCCAGCTGCACAAAGAAACAACATTATAGTCCAGGGACTCAATATAAATGACTTAGCATCAGCAGCCACACAGTAAAGCTATACTCTCCAAATGTCCTTGACCTACATACAATATGGAAAAAACAAAACCTTATATATTAAACTACCAGAAACAGCAAGAACCGGTACCATCTTACTAATTGTTACAGCATTTAACAAACATAAAATAACAAAATATGGCTTGCATCTTGTCAGAGAATACAAACCTTGGATAATCATTCGGCGAGAGACCTCCAAGAACACCCTGCCACGACTGTGATTGGATCAATTATCTTTTCATCTCATTCCACACAATTGCATCAAGCAGGATGCGCAGACCAATTACAAGCCACGGTTGATCTGAATATGTGGTCGTAGGGTCCCCTCCCCCTCCTTTCTGCAGTCCACTATCAGCTCCACTGGTTTGCACAATACAAAACTATCGCAGAAGACCATATGGCTTTTGGTTTTTCCAAGTCAAAATGTATAATCTATGACTAGGCTTTGGATAGGAATTTCCCGTTTCTTTGTCTTCTTTCCAATTGCTTTGAAAGATGACATTGTAAGACAGATTCAGTGAGATTATCTTTTTGATTGTTGCTGTTGATAATATCTGCAACAAAGCGCATTTAATAATTTCAGGTCTGCTTTTTGTCCCCTTGTTTGGGATTAGGTTCCTAATTCGATTCTGAATATGACAGATGGGAAGGCTTTATACGTGACAAAAAAGCTGATATCTGATTCATAACAGGGACACTGACAGACCAGACACCACAACTAACAGTTCTGTAGAAGTCTTGTGGGTTAGAGGAATAAATTTACGTCAGAAGACAACAAGCATGTGGGTAACCATTGCCATAGAGTTGCCCGAGTGACAGACAGAAATTTAAAATACAGGCCTATAATTTCAAGCAATAAGCAGCCCGGTTTATATCTGTGTATCTGTGGTATACTAATTCATGAGCAAATCTATGTAATGTGTATATTAACTAAATACAAAATGGGTGGAAGATAAGACAAAAACTTGTGTAAACTAAAAACCAAATCGGGAATTGGACCTTTTTGGCTCATTATTATTTAACATTACTGTAATGACCAATAACTGGAAGAGTCGACAGAGGAACTCTCCAAATAAAACAAGACTTGCAAAACATGTAAGGTTTTTTTTTTTAAAGGAAAGCTGTAGACAGTTCAGCAACGTTACCTTTCTATAAACATTGGGATCCTTTGTCACTAAAACCCTCCAATCATGGTGTTTCCAGGCAGAAATTGCAGCCATGAATTGCCTATAATCACAGTGTTAACATAGGGGTGATTTTCAGAGATGCTAGGCTATTCTGGTTAATTTTCAGTTCCACAAAGCAAGTGTATTCTGCAGGGGCATGACTGAGTGCTTCACTTCCAAATTCAATGGCCACACCAAAACAACAACCTATTGACATGTATGTTGAGCACATTGTACTGCAGGCCCGAGGACATAGCATTGCAACAAGTCAGCCTACATTCTCCGGTCAGTCACGCTGGTGTAAAACTGGTAATTTCTCTATAGCTAAACGGGCAATTATCAGTTTTTGAGCACTCCCTTTGAAATTACACAGACGGTTTCTGCCACACAACAAGGAACCATTGAAATAACGCAATAACGCGGCGGTGTGGCTCTGCGGCTAGATAACTTCCCTTTGAAACACGTTCACATGACCAAACACAGAATTATGAGCAAAAACATATGGAATCAACTAAACAGATTAAGGTGTTGTCATTTCCATTTGAGAACCACCCCACTGAGAATAAGAGGAGAGGTAGAAGTGGATGTACCTTTCCCGGTAGTTTTTCTCATTGTCTTGGTGTAGCACTCTTCTGCATTCCCTCCTGCTCGATTGAAGAAAATAAAATGTACTCAAAATATGTTCCGTCTCCTCTTTCTCCGGTAAAACAAATGTAGAGTTGGAAATAAATCAGGCTAGCACCGGAGGTAGACAAAGCTTGGAGTCACACGCCTGGATCACAAACCATTAAAAATGCACGGCATAAAAGAGTTTCCGAGTAAAAGGAAAACTAATCAGTAAATAAAACGATATCCTAGCATGAAGACACCTCATAAATCCATCGTTTTCCAACAAAGATGAAGTTTTGACCGGCTAACACGGCTAGCCAGCGCTACTTCCTTTCTCTGAGCCCAAATAACAGCCCCAGCTCTACGCGGAGAAAAAAAAGTTGAGGAAAAAAGGCACAACCAGATTCAATGAAGGCACCCATAAAGGCGTCCTGTTGCTCCACACCTTTTGTTAGTGCGCAGCGCCACCTGGAGTGTCACCGTGGAGTTGCGATTGGTTTGCCATTGGCTTCCACTGAATTAGTTTGTAATGTATAGCTCTGGGAAAAAATAAGAGACCACTGCATTTTTTTTTCTGAAATCAGCATCTCTACATGTATTACAGCCATTCCATTCCAGCGTCTGTTGAATTCCAACACAAACACAAAGCTGAGCTACTTCAGTTCTTGCATCAGGAGTGGAATAAAGTCACCCAAGAACAATGTGAAAGACTTGTGGAGAGCATGGCCAAGACGCATGAAAGCTGTGATTAAAAATAAGGGTTACTGCACCAAATATTGATTTCTGAACTCTTCTTAAGTGTAAACATTAGTATTATGTTGTTTTAAAATGAATTCGATCTTGTTTCTTTGCATCGTTTGAGGTCTGAAAACATGTATCTTTTTTGTTATTTTGACCATTTGTAATTTTCAGCAAATAAATGCTCTAAACGATAATATTTTTATTTTGAATTTGGGGGAAATGTTGTCAGTAGTTTATAGACTCAAACAAAAATGTTCCTTTTGCCTAAACACATACCTATAAGTAATAAAATCAGAAAAAACTGATAATTTTGCAGCGGTCTCTTTTTTTTTTTTTTCCAGAGCTGTATGTGTGTTATTTCCATATATTAGTAAAAAAGACTAATAATTCATTCATTGCCTTTCATGACACCCAAAGCGCTTTACAGTTCATTGTTCATTCACTCCACACTTATAGTGGTAAGCTACTTTTTGTAGCCACAGCTGCCCTGGGGCAGACTGATGGAAGCGAGGCTGCCAATCTGCGCCATCGGCCCCTCCGACCACCACCAACACTCACGCACACTCCACTTTCACACTAGGCAATGACTAGGCCTATATTAAAAATAGTAGGCTATATCAGTAAAGGCCAAAGCAGACTCGACTTCTGTGCGCGCACTCCAAGCATCCATGGACTTCCTGATCCTGAGCTGTCCTGGTTGTGCTCTGAAGTCTGAACTCTTACATAAAAAGTGTACGTTTAGTGGCCAGATGGGGTAAGGCGCTAAGAGCAGAAGGAAGAAGCAATGACTTATTTTCGCCTCAAGACGGCGCTGTCCCCCAGGTTAATAACCGCCGAACGCTGATTTATTATAGTTCTATGCCGTCGAAGGTTGACAATAAACACGACGTACATCTAAAGGTAAAGACATTTTTAGGATATTTTGATTTATTTTAGAAGGCTACAGTGCTCAAACGCGGTATTGAATATTGACGCTCACTATGCATTATTAACTTTCACGCCACGTGGCTTTTAATTGCTGGGTATTAGGCTAATTTAATTTCAGATTTATGTTATAATGTTGTTTCCTCATCACAAACATACCTGGAGTTGTGATTTGTTTCATTCACACACGTTTGACACACAAACTCTACATATTTAGGTTTTTATCTCAAACAGAAAACATTCCACCTTGTGATGTCAATACAAGAAGTGCTCCACTAGAATCATTTAGATAATATGGATAATTGCACCCCTGGAATTGCCAACAAATGGTAAAGGTAGTTGTTAACTTGAAAACTACTGCTTCATGACATCACAAGGTGGAACAAATCATTTTGAGCCTTGGAGAGGCAGACAGCCTAACAATAATTACATGTGTGATAATACTAATAATGATAATAATGAAACAAAACACAACTTCAGGTTTGTTTTTGATGAGGTAACTAACAGCATTCTAACATGGCTTAAATAGGGTGACCAGACTCTTTTTTCCCCGACATGGACACAAAAAAACTCTGGGAGGATTTCAAAATTATGGAAAAATGTCTGGGACCTATCAATTGGTAGTTTTCAGAATCTAGAGTATGATGATGTTATATTCCCAGATGACAGCAAGGGCCAGATTTCCCTATTGATTACATTGTACTTTGCTATGACATACTGAATTGAATCTGATAATTTTTAGTAGTAACTAGACCCAAGAACTCACTGAATTTCAACATAATACAGTAATAATACTATCAAGATGGCTGACAGCAGGAGTGCTCAAGTTCCTCTCATTTAAGTTAAGTGATTCTTAAATAATAGAGACAACTAAGGGTTTAAAGATTATTCAGAACATGGGCTTTTCAATATAAGGCTAATGTGATTAAAATATCAGAAACCTGGCAACATAACAATATTTCAGATAATGAAGTTAAAGTTGATGGTTTTGTTTTATATAGAGCAGATCGGGGTAAAGAGGAGGAGGTGTTGCAACGTATGTATCCACACTGTGCGTATCTTTACAAATGTTGAGCCAGTTCATTTTGAGTGTTTATCTGTTGATATAAATTTTCACAGTAATAAACAATTACAAATATTTATAGACCACCATCTGCTCCTGTAGTTTCTATGAAATGTATTCTCTCTGCACTTAGCTCACTCAAAAACCACAATAAAATGACTGTATTGGGTGGCTTCAATAGTAACTGGTTCCACAGTTCTTCCTCCAGTGAAAGGAATTTAGTGAACAATGTTAACTTTACTCAGCTTATAACTGAACCCCACTACAGTAGATCAGCGCTCATCTTCACTTCTTGACTGGATACTAGTTACCCACCCAGAAAGAAAATCTTTATCAGGAGTTATGTCAGATTGCTTTAGCAATCATTCTATTATTTTCTGTGTTTGGAAAATTAAATTGCCTAGAGTTCCCCCTACAATAAGACAGACTAAGAAAATGAACATAGATTTACTTATAAATGACCTGGTAAATATAAACTGGGACAGATTTCAGCTCATACCTTATTTAGAGGATGCATGGAATTATTTTTATTCTTTGCACCTCTAAAAATGTTTTGTGTGAAAGGCAGACATCTGCCATGGATCAACTGTACTTTGCTCAGTCTCTATAGGAAAAGGGATCATGGGCTAAATATCACTCCTCAAATGACCCCTCTGACTGGGAAACATACAACTGCACGATACAGACAAGGGATGTCAAATGTAACTATTACAAGAGGGCTTTGCTCAGTTCTCAATAAATCCAAAAGTAAGCTGGCAAATCACATAGTTATAAATACTGAAATTATGTCTAATCCTTTAAAGATGTCCCAAGAATTTAATAAACATTTCTCATGAATTTTCTCATGATCATGAATTAAAATCCCTATACTGTGTCCAAGGGCCCAGCTCATAATGTTCCCTTTTTCTGCTTCTCAAAAATATCACCAATAGAGGTCTATCATGCACAATTAGAACTAAAGACTAACTGTAGCGTTGGTCCTGATGGTCTCGAGGCAAAATTTCTCAAAATGGCAGCACATGTTTTAATGTTTCCGTTAGCTGATTTGTTTAATCTGTCTCTAAAAACATCTGCATTTCCTTCCATCTGGAAAACAGCCAAAGTTACTCCTCTTTTTAAGGAGAAGATCCCACTGATATATAACTATATATATATATAACTATATATAACTATTTAAATTAATTTAATATCCTATCCCTTTTTCAATATGGCTTTCACTCTGTTTTTTCCACCACAACTGCTCTGCTAAAATTTGTTAATATGTATTCTCTTGTTTTGATTGTAATCAGTAATGGGCTCCATATTTCTTGATCTGTCCAAAGCTTTCGATCTAGTTGACCATTACCTGCTCCTAGACGAACTTTATACAGTAGGTCTTGACACTAATGCCATTTTGTGGTTTAACTCATACCTTCATTATAAACGTCAGTTTGTTGTTTCACTTGGTGCTCAGTCAGACAAATCCATAATAGATAAAGGTGTGCCTCAAGGTTCCACCCTTGGCCCACTTTTATTTTCAGTTTTCATCAATGATCTTCCACAAGTAATTTCAAACTGTTCAATTAATATGCTGATATATGCTGATGATGACTGAGGGACTCTTCACGCAGCTGATGATACTGTAATTTATACCTCTAATTCAGGTCTTTCCTTGCTTCAAAAGCAGTTACAGCTAGATTTTAATAAATTTCAAAACTAGCTTTATAACAATCGATTAATCTGAAAAAAAAAAATCTGAAAAAAAAAAAGTTTACTTTGGAACTCACCATAATCTAATTCAGTGTTTCCCAACCAGGGGTACAAGTACCTCTAGGGGTACGCGAGCACACTGCAGGGGGTACTTGGCAGTGTCACTGCTAGGCGCAGGGGGAGATTTTTTTGAAATTTTTTAAATTCTAATTTGAGTAAATTTGAGTTAAAGAAAAGAGAGAACATGTCTGAGAATTAAATTTTCAAATCAAGCAGATGAAATAAAATGATTTTCATTTAATAATCTGTTGTTTCACGTTCTACTTTTGGAGAATTATCAACATGTATGAGTGAGGGGGTACTCGAGGTACGACAAAAAGACTCAGGGGGTACACAAGACAAAAAAGGTTGGGAAACACTGATCTAATCCATTCTTCTGACCTTCACATTCAGTTCATTGATGTGTCCACGATGATTCATACTGAATCTATCAAATATCTTGGTCTTTGGCTGGACCCAGAACTTAACTTCAAACCTCATATTGATTATGTCATCAAAAGAACATATGCTGCATCAAGTCCTCTTTACTGTTCAGCTAACTGTTTCACTCAAGAAGTCAGGAAAAGAATTATTACTTAATTAGTTCTACCAATCATTGACTATGCTGATACAGTTATCAAAATACACATGGTGTACATATCAAACCACTGAATGTTCTCTTCAACTCTCTCTGTAGATTTATTCTTAAATGCCCACACCAAACTCATCATTGTATTTTATTTGGAAAACTGAACTGGCTACAGCCATACAATAGGCATCAATTTCATTGGATTCAACAAATTTTTACATTTACAGTACAGACGCTCCTCTACATACGAACATTCGACTTACAAACATTCGGAGTTACGAACAGGCTTGAAAATTACAAAAAAAAAAAGTTAAATGTTTGGGCAAAAGTGCTGTACAAGTACATTAGTGAGTTTTTGTATTTAGCGCCTATCCCGACTTCCGAGTGCAGTACGTAGTGCGTATTTCCGCCGCTGATGCACAGGCAGGGCACTGCGATCGTGTGCCCAGCATCCCCCAAGCATCACGCCCACTCAGTTGAAACTACCCAAGTGGTCAGACATACTTGCGGTGTTACGAACTTTGTTGTTTTATCTTGCATCCGTAATCCAATATGGTTGGTGAAAAGCGAAAAGCTTCTAGTGAAAGTGGAAATGTGACAAAGCAGCAAGCCATCTCCTTTGAAAAGAAGGTGGCGATAATAAAGAAACTTGATGCTGGTGAGAAGATGGTGAATGTGGCACGCGCATACAGCATGAACCGTTCAACGATCGGTACGATCACACATACATTCACACACACACGCTCTCTCTTGCTCGCTGGCTGGCCGGCTGGCTCTCTCTCTCTCAGCTGTGTCTACTGCGTCTGCCTCTGTGTCTCTCTCTTCTTTTTATCTCATCAGTTTTCCATATTTTTAAAAAGCATATTGTTTTGTTACTATTTAGTGTTATTTAAATGCAGTACAAATCCATATAGATTACTTATACAAGCCTTAAACATACATTCCCTTCTAAAGAATGCCCTATAACGACTTACGAACAAATTCAACAAACGAACGGCCGTTCGGAACGTAACTCGTTCGTAGGTTGAGGAGCGTCTGTATTTACTTTAACTGTCCCCATTATCTACAACAAAATTTAGTCCCAGTAACATCATCATATTCACTTAGAAGAACCACTGTCTCACTTTTTCTGTTCCCCAAATCTACAAAGAAGTTGGACACAGATAATTTCAGTAGCCCCTTCAGATAAACATTTTTCAATTTCAACATCCTATCTTTCAATTCATTTAAATCATCTTTGTTTTCATATCTCCTTGTTTATTTTTAGTTTGTCTTGTGTGTGTGTGTATGTACCGTGGTTGGTCTCTCACTCTCATCCAGCTCAGATCCTCTACCAGAGGCCTGGGAGCTTGAGAGTTCTGTGCAGTATCTTTGCTGTTCCTAGTACTGCACTTTTCTGGACTGAGATGTCTCATGTTTTTCCTGGGATCTGTTGTAGCCACTCCTCCAGTTTGGGGGTTACAGCCCCAAGTGCTCCGATCACCACGGGCACCACTGTTGCCTTCACCTTCCAGGCCTTCTCCAGCTCTTCCTTGAGCCCCTGGTATTTCTCTAGTTTCTCGTGTTCCTTTTTCCTGATGTTACCATCGCTTGGTATTGCAATGTCCACCACCACGGCTCTGTTCTGTTGCTTATCCACCACCACTATGTCTGGTTGGTTCGCCATCACCATTCTGTCAGTCTGTATCTGGAAGTCCCACAGGATCTTGGCTCGGTCATTCTCCGCAACTTTCGGAGGTGTTTCCCACCTTGACCTTGGGGTCTCCAGCCCGTACTCTGCACAGATGTTTCTGTACACTATGCCTGCCACTTGGTTGTGTCGCTCCATGTATGCTTTCCCTGCCAGCATCTTACACCCTGCAGTTATGTGCTGGACAGTCTCAGGAGCCTCTTTGCACAGCCTCCACCTTGGGTCTTGTCTGGTGTGGTAGATCTGGGCCTCTATTGCTCGGGTGCTCAAGGCCTGCTCCTGTGCAGCCAGGATGAGGGCCTCTGTGCTGTCCTTCAGACCAGCCCTCTCCAGCCATTGGTAGGATTTTTTGATATCAGCCACTTCAGTTATGTTTCGATGGTACGCCCCATGTAGGGGTTTGTCCTGCCATGATGGTCCCTCCAGCACCTCTTCCTCTGCACTCCACTGTCTGAGGCATTCCTTGAGCACATCATCTGTTAGGGCCTTGTCCTTGATGTACTTATGGATTTCCTTCCGGCTCGTGTACAGTCTCAGGGTGCTGGATTTGGGATGGAACCCTCCATGCATGGTCAGGAGCTTTCGTGTCTTAACGTCTGTGGTCTGTATCTCCTCCTTTAGCCATCTTATGATTCCTGCTGGGTGTCTGATCACTGGCAGGGCATAGCTGTTTATTGCCTGGGCCTTGTTCTTGCCATTGAGCTGACTTCTTAGGACTTGCCTTACTTGTTGCAGGTATTTGGCTGTAGCCGCTTTCCTTGTTGCCTCTTCAAGGTTGCCATTTGCTTGTGGGATAACAAGGTACTTGTAACTGTCCTCAATGTCTGTTATTGTTCCCTCTGGGAGTGAGACCCCCTCTGTGTGGACTACCTTCCCTCGCTTGGTCACCATCCTACTACATTTCTCAAGCCCGAATGACATTCCAATGTCTGTGCTGTAGATCCTGCTGGTGTGGACCCGTGAGTCGATGTCTCGCTCACTCTTAGCGTACAGCTTGATGTCATCCATGTAGAGGAGGTGGCTGATGGTGGCCCCATTTCTGCTGGGAATATTAACGCGTTAATCGCGATTAATCGTGAACGATTAATGATCGCGAACAATTTTTTTAATCGCGATCAGAGTTTGCCAGCATTTTTCGCAATTCTACCATCCATATGCAGCTCATTTGGTTGTATTAATTAAACTCATTGTCGGTTAAACGCGCTATTTTGAGTTTGCTAGTATTTTGTTCCTTCTACGCATCCGTAGGCAGCTCGAGCGGGCTTCAATCATTTATTTACAATTTCTCAAAGTAAGCACTATTACTGGTTCATTGTTACTTTTTCCTTTCTCTGCACTTTTTTGAAATAAAAAAAATGGTGAGAAATACTTTGCATTGTGAGTTTAACTTTAGATTCGAACGGTCTTACTGCAAGATATCAATTTTAAACATGCAAAATAAATCACGATTAATCGCGATTAACTATGAAATTTCTGAGATTAGTTGCGATCAAGAAAATTAATCGTTTGACAGCCCTAATATATATATATATATATATATATATATATATATATATATATATATATATATATATATATATATATATATATATATTTTGGTCTCTAGATACAAATGAAATTTCAAGTTACGATACGCGAAATCTCCAATCCAATCCAATCCAACTTTATTTATAAAGCACTTTAAAAATAACAAATCTCAAAAATTCAATTAATGCGCGCTCAGATGCATGCCCGAAACGAGCGGAGACACAACAACACATCATCAGTATGGTAAAACTCACCTGTCTCACGACGGTCTAAACCCAGCTCACGTTCCCTTAGTGAGTGAACAATGCAACACTTGGTGAATTCTGCTTCACAGTGATAGGAAGAGCCGACATCGAAGGATCACGTCGACATGGCGCAAGGCCGCGCTACACCGGGGCTGCGGGATGCAGCCGTGCCTCCTCCTCGGGGCCAAGCACGCGCGGGCCGAGCACGGGGTGATTTATTCCTGCTCCGGTCCTGGTTTAGACCTGGTTTAGTTCTGGTCTAGACCTGGAAGTCACATAGAACCAGCGCCCGACCCGAGCGAGACCCCGCGGTCTTGCCCGCTGTTATCCATTCCTGCTCTCATCTCCTAACCGTGGTTGGGAGACACAGGGGAGATCGTCTTCTCCAGGGCCGGAGATAGCTTTCCCTCCGGGGTTAACTCCCTTGTGGACATCGCACGCTTACAGTGGTGGAGAATGCAAATTTTAAAAAAGGCAGTTTTGCTGCAGAGTGGGGCTTTATTGTCTCCTCTCCTTTATTGTCTCCTCTACTCCGCGGAGACTCCTCTACACACGGCGCGCGCGCACACACTCGCAGACTCTCTCTTCTGCACTGAGCTATAGACACAAGATAGACACATCTCACCACACCGCTGATAGAGCACCTTCCTCGGCCTGTTAGCTCACAGTGTCAGCGCCCCGGCTCTGGAGGTCAGATAGAAGCAGAGCCCGCCCCGCACCGCAAGGAGCGCGGAGACACGAGCAACGCGCTGATCCAACGGCACTGCCATGTTATAATAATAACAGGTCCAATCCAGGTTTAGTTCTGGCCAGACCTGGTTTATTCCACGTTCTTTTAGTCCTGGTCTAGTCTCTTAGCCCGCCAGGACGCAGAACACAACGTTACACTATAAAAAAAAAGTTACACTATAAAAAAAAAACCTTGGAACGGATCAGGCTTTTTCCATTGAAATAGCTACTCAACTTACGAATTTTTCACGTTACGAAACCACTTCTGGAACGAATTAATTTCGTAAGGTACCTCACCTTACGAAATTAATTCGTTCCAGAAGTGGTTTCGTATATATATATATATATATATATATATATATATATATATATATATATATATATATATATATATATATATATATATATATATATATATATATACACACACACACAGTGGAAACTCACCTTACGAAAGACCCTACAAACGAATAATCCAAGTTACGAAACGCCTTCACGTTAAATTTTGCTCTCTAAATGCGAAAGAAAATTCAAGTTACGAAACGCAAAATCTCAAAAATTCAAATAATGCGCGCTCAGCCACACACATTATACGCTTTTCTCAGACTGGATTTAAACTTTTCTCACATTTGTCTCTCGTTTAAACACTCAAACTTTCATAGATTTTCAACAAAATGTATTAATAGTGAAGCGTGGGGGGAAGGGGGAGGGCGGAGAAGTGTGCACGCAGACACGTGTGTGATAGCGCAGCATGACCCGGGGCGGGGCGCGAGCACGAGACCCATGCTCAAACCGTGCCTCCTCTAGACCAGGTCTAAACCAGAATTAAACCACCGCGACTCTTGCATGCGTTCGTTCATGCGCTCGGACTGCGTGCGGTCCCGAGGGGAGGCACATCCCCTCCCCTTGGGACTCGCTGCTCGCCTCAGCCGTGACTCGTGAGGTACACCGGTGCTGCTGCTAACAGCAGAGCTAGCACGAAACCAGGAAATAGACCCGCATGCGGCGCTTTAATCCTGGTTTAGACCTGGTCTAGTCATGGTTTAGTCCAGGTCTAGACCTGGTCCAGTCCTGGTTTAGTCCAGGTTTAGTCCTGGTCCAGTCCAGGTTTAGACCTTGTTTAGACCTGGTCTAGACCTGGTTTATTCCACGTTTAGTCCTGGGTCTACAGCCCCTTAGCCAATCAGGACGCAGAACACAATGTTACACTATAAAAAAAAAAAAAAGGTTACACTATAAAAAACAACAACCTTGGAACAGAAAGAACGGGGCCTTGGAACGAATCAGGCTTTTTACATTGAAATAGCTACTCAACTTACGAAAAATTCACGTTACGAAACCACTGGAACGAATTAATTTCGTAAGGTGAGGTTCCACTGTATATATATATTAGGGCTGGGCGATATACCGGTGCACACCGAATACCGGTGGGGTTTTTTTTTACGGTAAGAATTTTTCATTTACCGCAGTACCGGTGAGTGTGTCCGTACAGAACGTCGGAAACGCGGAACGTCGCGCAGCGAGATATTGTTTGAGGGGGGACTGTTTCGCAGTGGTACCAAACAAACTGCATGTGGCTGCATGAGAGCGGCGAAAGCAGTGTGTGTTGAGCGTTGACCATGCATGTTACACAATCAGAGGAACTTGTACCGAAAAGAGGAGCCGTGTCCATTGTTTGGAGGTACTTCGGGTTTAAAATATCTGACGCCGATCAAACAACAATATTCTGTAAGAGTTGTCGGGCTAAAGTTGTAGCCGCAGGAGGCAACACGAGCAATTTGCTTCACCACCTCCGTCACAATTATTTACTCGAATATGAAGAATGCATGAAACTAAGACCTGCTGCCTCTTCCACGTCTGCGGGTAGCATTAAAGTTGGCACTGCAGCACAAAACGCGAATCAGCTGGCACTCAAAGACGCGTTTGCTAAGGGTAGCGCCTACGACAATAAAAGCAAACGGTGGATTGATATTACAAACGCTATTAGTGTTCACATAGCCAAAGACATGGTACCACTTAGTACTGTTGAGAAAAGTGGCTTCAAGCAGCTGATTAAAGCTCTATTAAAGCAGATGATTATGCCTGCAAGCCAAGTTGCACTTCTTTTATATCTTTGATTGAATACAGTGTACTGTTCCTGGGCTTGAGCAATAGTATTACTAATGCAAGATGCATACTTTTAGTTTACTATTTATTAATTAAATGTAAGTATACTGTATACCTCATCTTGAACCAAAGTCCGTATGGATGCAAGTTGCTTTAGTGAAGGTTTAGTTGTTTGAAGTCTTCAAGTTAAACTTTTTTATATTTTAAATAGTTGAATACTACCTGGTTGGACTTGAAGCAATATTATTAATGTTTCACAAAGTGAAAAGTTTCACACCTGTTTCAGTACTGTTTATTGTTGCCTTAATCAGACCCTCCAGGAATTCGCGATGTTGCGATTTGCAACTTCAACGCAACTTCAGCCAATCCCCGCGAATTCAGGGCGGTGTTGCAATTTTGACCAATCACTGCAACTTTTCCGCAATTTTTCCTAATTTTGACCAATCATCGGCGACCTATTGAATGCCGACCAACTTCCTTCTGTGTAGGAGACATAACTGAAATGAGGTGCACGGTGCGTTTGTGTGTGTGTGTGCGGCAGAGGCGGTGGTTCACGTGAGTGTGGGTGTGTGTGCACATACGGAAGTGTGTGCGTGTAAAAGCGCGCGCTCACCTGTCACACAGAGGAGAGAGTCAGGGTTGGGGTGTAGCCGTATTTTTTGTTGAACGCAAACCATTCATTCATCTTTCACATTAATCTGTTCATCCTGCTGGTTTCATGAGTTCCATTTCATCCTGCTGCGCTGTCATAGCTGTGTGCGCTCTTTTTGTAATACAGTGAACCCTCGCTCTATCGCGGTTCACTGTTCGCGGCCTCGCTGTTTCGCGGATTTTTTTTTCCAATTTTTTTTATAGTGTAACATTGTGTCCTGCGTCCTGATTGGCTAAGAGACTAGACCAGGTCTAAAACAGGTCTAAACCAGGACTAAACCAGGTCTAAATCAGGACTAAACCAGGTCTAAACCAGGACTAAACAAGGTCTAGACCAGGGATGGTCACGCAGGGTGGTAGGGACAAAGTCTCTGATTTCCTTCACGAGAGCGCCTGGGTGTCAGGAGATGTGGCCTTTGTTTACTTGCACGAGCCATGGAAGAGACTGAGTGCGAGCCGGACCATGGAAGAGCCAAGAATCAACATGGACAGGCCTGGGAGCCGCAGCAGGGAGAGCCGCATTCAAGGGAGCCACAGCGGGGGGAGGACACTCGCGCGCAGAGAGGAGACAGTGGGTATTCCCCGTCACGCCGAGAGGACGAACCCGACCCCGTCCTAGAGAGCTGTGGAGTATTGGCGACGCATTGATAGCCAAGCCCCGAACTCCGGGGCGGACTGATTTTGGAGCCGGGGTGAAATGCAACCAACCCTTGTGAGCGCAGGTTAGTCTTACCTGGTCTTGTGGTGAGGACTGGTGCTCAGAGGCGTCTGTTAGCGGTTCGGCACTGTTAGTGGCTTGAGTCTTGCCCAAAATGATATCCAGGTCGCTTTCCACTCGACTTTCGCACATGGCATGGATATGTTGTTCCAAAACAAACACACGTGTCCGCGTGTCACGTGTCTCCCCCCGCGTCACTTTTAATATATTTTGATAAAAGGAGGATAAAAGGAGGATTCTACCTGGACGACTGAGGGACTTTTCACGCAATATATTTTGATGAAAATCTACAAAAGTTTGAGTGTTTAAACAAGAGAAAAATGTGAGAAAATGTTAATACCAGTCTCAGAAAGGTGTATAATGTGTGTGGTGAAGCGTTTACAGCCTTAAAACATGTATAATAATTGTAAAATATAAAATTGTCCTACTTCGCGGATTTCACTTATTGCGGGCTATTTCTGGAATCTAACCCCCGCGATAAACGAGGGTTCACTGTAAATGCACAAAACGCATATCTGGATCTCAGCGTATCTGTCACCATAGCCTCCTCTTTGCGCGTCACAAATCTGCGAGCCATAGGACCCAACCTCATATTCTCGGCGGCTAAAAGGTTTGAGTTTGGAAGCCGCAACATTCTGCTTTACTTCCCTGTGACAAAACGACACTGCGGCCGTGTCCCAGTTCCCAGAGCGCACAGCTCGGAGCGCGGCCCGAAGGGGGCTCAGACTGCAGTCAAGGCGGTGCACACTTGCTCAGCCCCGACTGCAGTCCGCGGACCGCTTAACGACTGCGGTCTTCGGACGAAATGGCGAAATGTGTGACGCACATGCCCTTCGGGCCACGCTCCGAGCCGCGCGCTCTGGGAATTGAGACACGGCTTCTAATGGCAAAGAAACATGTCTGCGGCGCCATTTGCCCACAAAAATAACAGCAAAAGGCCGCGCGAAACATTTCCCCTCCTAGTAGTAATTTATTTTTGATATTGGTAAGGTTGTTTTAGGACCATATCTGTGGTCTCTGTGTCTTTGTATTATTCTTTGTCAGTAATAACTCAGTATTCAAAATATTACTCAATTTTAATTACAAAAAGCGAAAATCGCAACTATTTATCACAACTTTCACTTCCTCCCGCAACAAAATCGCAACAAAAACCTTAAAAGCACCGCAACTTTCATCGCAACTTTTTGGAAAAGCTCCCGCAAATTCAGGCATTTTAGCCCGCAACAATCACAAAAAATGCCTGCGAAATCCTGGGGGGTCTGCTTAATGAAAGTTCAGTGGATAAAGAAGTCTTCACTTTGCAGTTACAAGGGTTTTGTTTACATTGTAGCCAACTTAAATATGTTTTAAAGTTGCAAAACTTGCACAATAAAGCTTTCCATATTTTGATTGCAACAGTCATGCAGTCTGATTTCTTATTACAGTTATGAGTGCCACACTGTCACCTTTGTGAACAGCAGAATTTTGTGGGACCATTTAAAACTTGGGTTAATACTAGTCTGGTCATTCTAAGCCAATTTACTGCAGTAATTATTCTCTAAATTATTAGGAAATGGGGTTAACACCTATTCATGCATGAAAAAAAAATACCGTCAAATACCGTGATACCGATAAAATGTTGAAAAATACCGTGATATGAATTTTTGGTCATACCGCCGAGCTCTAATATATATATATATATATAAAATATATAATATATATATATATATATATATATATATATATATATATATATATATATATATATATATATATATATATATATATATATATATATATATATCCTACAGCTCTGAAAAAAGAGATCACTGCAAAATGATCAGTTTGTTTGAGTCTATAAACTACTGACAACTTTTCCCCCAAATTCCAAAAAATATTATCGTTTAGAGCATTTATTTGCAGAAAATGACAAATGGTCAAAATAACAAAAAAGAAACATGTTTTCAGACCTCAAACGATGCAAAGAAACAAGATCAAATTCATTTTAAAACAACATAATGCTAATGTTTACATTTGAAGAGCTCAGAAATCAATATTTGGTGCATTAATCTTTATTTTTAATCACAGCTTTCATGCGTCTTTGGCATGCTCTCCACAAGTCTTTCACATTGTTCTTGGGTGACTTTATTCCACTCCTGGTGCAAAAACTATATATATATATATATATATATATATATATATATATATATATATATATACATATATATATATATATATATATATATATATATATATATATATATATATATATATATATATATATATATATATATATATATATATATATATATATATATATATATATATATATATATATATATTATATATTAGGGATGTCAACAATTAATCGATTAATGATTAATTGTCGATTAAGACGTTGGTCGAACAAAATGCATTAATTGTAATTAATCGCTAATCGCGGTCACGCGCACCCGCCTGGTCACGAAACAAGGCAACCGCGCACCGCACTGCGCCAAGCTCGACTCACAGCCGGCCGCAGACGCCAACGACATTGCTCAGCAGCCCCGGGTGTACGCGCGAGGCGAGATCGAACCACAGCGTCCGGAATGCGTGCTGCTGCTGGTTTCGTGCGGCTGGTTTGTGGCTTGGGCCCCGAGTTTCGTGCGGCTGTTTTGTGGCTTGGGCCCCAAGCCACAAACCAGCCGCACGAAACCAGCGGCGGCACGTGGTGGTTTAATCCTGGTTTAGTCCAGGTCTAGACCTGGTCGAGTCTTGGTTTAGTCCAGGTCCAGTCCAGGTTTAGACCTGGTCTAGACCTGGTTTAGTTCTGGTCCACGTTTAGTCCTGGTCTAGTCTCTTAGCCAATCAGGACAGAACACAATGTTACACTATAAAATTTTTTTTACACTATTTAAAAAAAAAAAAAACAAAAAAAAAAACTGCGAACCGCGATAGAGCGAGGGATTACTGTATTTTGTTATTCAGCATCAATACATTTGTCTGCTTTTTACTAAGGAATAATTAATTGAGGAATACAGTGAACCCTCGTTTATCGCGGGGGTTAGGTTCCAGAAATAGCCCGCAATAAGTGAAATCCGCGAAGTAGGACAATTTTATATTTTACAATTATTCTACATGTTTTAAGGCTGAAAACGCTTCACCAGACACATTATACACCTTTCTGAGACTGGTATTAACATTTTCTCACATTTTTCTCTTGTTTAAACACTCAAACTTTTGTAGATTTTCATTAAAATATATTAATAGTGGGGCGGGGGCACGTGACACGCGGGCACGTGCGCACGGGCACGTGCGCGCGGACACGTGCGTTTGTTTTGGTACCACATATCCATGCCATGTGCGAAAGTCGAGTGGAAAGCGACCTGGATATCATTTTGGGCAAGACTCAAGCCACTGCTAACAGTGCCGAACCGCTAACAGACGCCTCTGAGCACCACAAGACCAGGTAAGACTAACCTGCGCTCACAAGAGTTGGTTGCATTTCACCCCGGCTCCAAAATCAGTCCGCTATCAATGCGTCGCCAATACTCCACAGCTCTCTAGGACGGGTTCGTCCTCTCGTCCTCTCACGGGGAAGAGCCACTGTCTCCACAGTGCGCGCGAGTGTCCTCTCCCCGCTGCGGCTCCCCGGACGCCGCAGCGGGCCCGTCCATGTTGATTCTTGGAAGAGTCCATGTTGATTCTTGGCTCTTCCATGGTCCGGCTCGCACTCTCTTCCATGGCTCGTGCAAGTAAACAAAGGCCACACCCCCTGTCACCCAGGCGCTCTCGTGAAGGAATTCAGAGACTCTGTCCCTACCATCCCTGGTCTAGACCTGGTTTAGTCCTGGTTTAGACCTGGTTTAGTCCTGGTTTAGACCTGCTTTAGACCTGGTTTAGTCCTGGTCTAGTCTCTTAGCTAATCAGGGCGCAGGACAGAATGTTACACTGTAAAAAAAAAGTTACACTATAAAAAAAATTGAAAAAAAAAAAAAAAAAAATTGGAAAAAAAAATGGGCGAAAGAGCGAGGCCGCGAAGAGTGAACCGCGATACAGCGAGGGTTCACTGTATACAATATAATAATACTATGATATATTTTTGACTCAGTGTTATGTTACTATAGCTTATATTCTTAAAGATCCTATTGAAACACTAAAATTCAGGTGAAAAACGCCGCTTATCAGTTAATCGTTAATTGATCGATAAGGTCAATGAACTATCAATTAATGAATTAATTGATAATTTGCATCCCTTATATATATATATATATATATATATATATATATATATATATATATATATATATATATATATATATATATATATAAGGGATGCAAATTATCAATTAATTCATTTTTTATGAATCAGGTACTGTTGCAGGAGATGGGAGAACTGAGGGAGCAAGTCTGTCTGTCTGTGCGTGTGTATGTTTTGTAATGTAAACCTATAAGTTTTGTATTCTGTCTATTGTTGTAATGTATTGTACTGTATTGGGTACTATTGTGTACTATTGTGTTTTTGGACCCCCTTGAAAATGAGAGCACATCTCAAGGGGCATTCCAATAAAATAAATAAATAAAAATGTTGCATTTTAACTAAATTAATTGTAGCTGCCTCCATCTGTATTGATTCATATTGGCCTATAGAATGATGTGATGTCATCTGAAACCCAGCAACTGACAGCTAAGTGGGACACTCAAATACAATCATGGATCTACAAGATGATCTAAAATCATCTTAAGATACTCCCATGGACACAATCACCATCTCTCTGTCTAAAGTCCACCTTTCCCCTCCTCGCCCCAGTGCGCTCAGAAAATGTGCTTATGTTTATTAAGCATACTATACAAAGGTATTAGCTTTTCTGGAGAGGTTGGATGATCATAATGCAATTCTTCATCTCTCAGACTCTACACTACTTTTTATTTAATGAAAATTGACCTCACATTCACGGAGATACGTTCATAAATCCCAGCTGAAAAAGTTTGTAGCGTCGCAAACTCAGAGACAACAGAGGTAACCGCGATGTGTGCACACTACACGGGAAGAGTCTCACCCTCCCAGCAGTATCTCATGATAAATACAGGATAAAGTATGTGTTCAGATGTCCTGATAAGAAGAAGAAGTGACTTTATTGATCTCACACTGGAGAAATTCTTCTCTGCATTTTAACCCATCATATATATATATATATATATATATATATATATATATATATATATATATATATATATTAGGAGCAGTGGGCAGCACACATTACTGCGCCCGGGGACCATCTCCATGATCTTCTTGATCTTCTTGCTTCGGTTTGGTCAGGACCTAAGCTGGAGGATTTTACCTATGGTGCATGTTTTGGGTTGATGGGGGAAACCGGAGTGCCCGGAGGAAACCCACCCAGACACGGGGAGAACATGCAAACTCCACACAGAAAGGCCCAGGATAAAGGCTAAAGTGTGTAGTGTTCGTCCTGCTCTGAATCACAGACTGAAGATTCCTGTCTGTGAAAGGTGACAGGAGCAGGGCTTTATCAGGGCAGGGACAGGGGACATAGACACTGTCAGGAAAATAGCCCATGAAAAAATAAATATAGGTTACATTGGCTTATATTATTGAGCTATTGCTTAGTAGACCTCTAAAATGCAATGACATGGTCACCCTAGGTTAAAGCTCACAAGAGTCAATTTTGTGCAATATAGAATATAATTAGCTAATTATGTGACTGTAATATGACTATAGGTGTACTACTGTTTATTTCCGAGTTCATCTTGGCTATTGGCTACTGTGGGGTTTTGAAAGACATAGTTCAGATCCCATTTGATTGGCTATGCCCAGGTTTCATTGTAGTCTTTTTTCCCCCCTTTGACCAAACTGCAGCAGAAAAAAAAAATCCTCCCCCAGAAAACTGAAAAGCATGAGTGTAGCCTCTTTGCATCTGAATTTGATACATATGAAGTGGAGAAGAAAAAAAACTCTATAATTAAAGGTGCACTACAAACCTTTTCAGGGGGAGGATCTGCCTGGTTGTTCATGGAAATGTTAATGCTTTGACATTCCACATTATGGCATAAAACATATCTATCTACCTGGAGATAAGCTTCACAAGTTGCTCGTCAGATCTGTGGAGAGGCAACCCTGCTCACAGTAAAATGCATAATTAATGCATGATAGATAAGTTTAATGCCATCTCCATGGAGACAAGTAGGTGACCTACTTTCCACCAGAAAAGTTACACACAGCACCTTTAACTGGTTTCTTCTACGGTAACACTCAGAGTTGGCCTTGTTTATAGTTTTTGTGGTGAGCTTATTTTTCAAAGGGCGTTTTTAACAGCTGTGAGTGGTTTTGACACTTGTGGTTGTATTTCATACCTTTATGTGTTTGTTTATAACACTATACTAACTTATATAAAGCCATTCTGATGTGTGTCTATTTAGGCCCCTTCCAGGAAACAAAAGCAGAAGTTATTTTTCAAACTGAGCTATATTTGCTTACACAGGGTGCCACACACTTATACTACTGAAAGTTGGTCAATTATCGCACCATTGCACTTTGCACCTTGGACGATAAATTCTTTTCACCTCAACATTATTGTTGATAAACAGACATAATACTGCTAAAAACAATTGTAAGAAAATGAAATATTGACTAATTTTGCTCAAATTGCAGTGTGCAAGTGTCTCCAAAACTGTAGCCAAATTCAGATAAACCAGCAACATGCAAAGGAAAGGCTGACCTATGTTGTCCAATGCATTCAAATTGCAGAAGTAATAAGATATTAACCTTTTTTCTGAAAGCTGCCAAATCAGTAGTTGTCTGTTTGCCATAAGGCCTGGGTATTTAGTTCAAACATGCTGTTTTATTCTACTTAATTTCTTTGTATTATTCACATGTTTGAGTAACCCTTTATTATTCCTCTGTCTACATCCCCAAAGCTCATGAAGCTTATGAAACAGTAGTTTTCACGTTAACAGCTACCTTTTCCTTTTGTTCAGTGTACACTGGAAATTTCAGGGCTGAAATTATCTAAAAGATTCTAGTGAAGGTGTATGAAACATCCTGTATTACCACATGACATGAAACGAAACACAACTCCAGGTATGTCTATGATGAGGGAACAACATTCTAATACAGATCTGAAAATAGTGTACTATGGGCCCTTTAATTTGTTACATGCAAAATGTGTTGATTGTTGATTTTGCTTATACCTGAGTGGTTGTCCTCTTGGTTGTGAGTGCTTAAGGCGGACCTGAAAGGGGTTGTGCTGTGGTTAAGTCGATATGGTGTGTGCGGTTACATGCTGTTGGTGAACTCCAAAGCACCACAAAGTTCTGCTCTGATAGTCACAGTGTAGGGCCTTGATGGAGGCTCAGGCACCATAACTGTAATGAGAGCTGCAAAACCCTTTATTCTCCCGGAGAAGTCTGTTTATCTGTTTAACTTTCAACAAAAATCCAATTATACTAGTGTGACTCTTGTTAAATCGCATTACAGCTCCGTGGTACTCTCCCAGACGTGCAAGAGAATTGTTGCAACATTCTCAAAAACAGTGGCTCAACATTTTCAACTGTACTAGAGTTCAGCACGTTCTGAAAGATTTCCCGTATTATGAGCGTCTTGAGAAATGCATTTGGATGTGCTGTAATACAGAAATATCATCATCACAAAAATATTATTATTTTATGTATTATTTACCAGTAGTTTCCAATCTTTTTACCTCTAAGCTGTGTCTCACACTTAGAATACCCTCTAACTTGGGTAGTAGGGAAATAAATCACTTTACAATAGTAAAAGTATACTGCCAATTTTTGCTATTATCTTCAAAACCACAAACATTTACAATGTACTACTAGGAATATGTATTCCTAGTAGTACATTACCTGAAAATGCTTGTGCACACCCAGAGTACTTTGTGCTCCTGTCCTATGAATTTCATTAAAAATGCTGAATTTAAGGCACGTTTTTCTAACCCTTTAAACCTGCATTGAAATAGTCTCAGGTACTTTACAGTATGTCAGAAGCCCTGTTACATCTTGTGAGGGTGTGAGAACTTTGGGTGTGGTACATGTGACTACCTAATCTCCTCTGGTCTACTTCCCCATCAGCAAAAACCCAAGTCAGCGACAATCTGTTTTACACTCAATCAGCATCCCCTCAGAGACTAGGGTGAGTACCTATACTGTGCACATCATAAAAAGACACTTAAAATTACTGTCATTATTGCATAATTATGCTAATGCTACTTCTAATAGTGAGAGACTTGTATGTTTGTTAGTACAGTAACATTTGCAGCCTTTTCTTATTTATTGTGAATTTTAAATAATTAGGAAACAATTCATATATTTTCATTTTGAGTGATGCATTTAATCAGATGTTTTCTTCTAGTTGTTGCAATATTTGCTATTTTGCATGTTATTCAATACAATTGATTAATACAATGATTTGATTTATTTTGTGGTGATTTAAATGCCCCCTGCAGCTGTTCCTCATGCTTAGCTCAGCACAATAGGCACTTTAAATTTTAAACATGCAGCTACAGTACAAACATAATATAAACATGAAATACACTTTTTATAAACTTGTAACGTTTTTGCATACATTTCCAAATTGCAATTCCTTTCTTAAATCACAAATGCTTTCTTAAGTTTATGTTTAATATTTTGTCTGTGTGTTTTTGTTTGTTTGTTTTAACATTTTGTCCAGCTAGTTATATTAGAATTTTAGTACCATGCTTTGTTTAGGTTTTTTGTTGTTGTTGTTGTTTGTTTTTCATTTGTTTTTCAGGGTTTATTTTAAAACCATTATTCTAAGGCTTTCCTATTCCCTTTATTTTGCAGGTGTGTTGTCCAAAGAGGTGCATTGCTTAGTGCCATGAAAGCCTGTTTCATCACAGGAGTTTAACACTGAGTCCATCTCTTCGCCTCCACCTCCCTCCACCACAGCATCGGACTCCAACCAGCACCACCTTTCACCATGTCTGACCCCTTCACCTCCCATTCCTCCTGCCCCCACATGTACCACTCTCATCTGGGCCACGACACATCTAACGGCACCACTTTTGGACTGAACCACGTAATCCTCTGCCACTATAACCACACGGGCCGCCTTCAGAACCGAACCATCTCTATCTCCTCCAGCAGCATCAGTGTGTCTGTGCTAGTCTTCCTCTCCATCAGCATCTTCATCATTTTGGAGAACTTGCTGGTGCTTATTGCTGTCCTTACCAGGATTCGCAACAGTCGGCGATGGGTGTATGTATGCATTGCTAATATTACTCTGTCCGACTTGCTCACTGGTGCTGCCTACTTGGTCAATATCTGCATGTCAGGTAACCAGACTTTTCGGCTCACCCCTGCCCTCTGGCTCTTCAGGGAGGGCACACTTTTTGTTGCCTTGGCAGCATCAATCTTCAGTCTTTTGCTAATTGCCATAGAGCGCTACACAACCATGATGAGGCCTCTCTCACAAAAATCCACCAGGACGTCCTCCTACCGCATCTATGGCCTGGTAGCGCTCTGCTGGATGCTGGCTTTAGTGATTGGTTTTCTTCCTTTGCTTGGATGGAACTGTGTTTGCAGCCTGGACAAATGCTCTACCCTCCTCCCTCTTTACTCTAAATCATACATTTTATTCTCGCTCATCATCTTTTTCATCATCCTTTTGACAATCGGAGTGCTGTACAGTGCCATCTACTGCCACGTGCTGAAAACTACCCAGCTCAGCCCTCTAAGAAGTCCAAAGCGCTCCATAGCTTTGTTGAAAACAGTGATTACCATCGTTGGGGTGTTCTTGCTGTGCTGGGGACCCCTATTCCTGCTCCTTCTGGTGGACTTCTTCTGTGAAACTCGCCAGTGTACTCTGCTCTTCAAGGCTGACTTCTTCATCTCTCTTGCCGTGTTGAACTCAGGCCTCAATCCCATTATATACGCTCTAGGCAGCAGTGACATGAGGAGAGCCATGGCTGAGCTGTTGTGCTGCTGCTGCGTGAGGATAGGTTTCTGTAATACAGAGAAGTTCAAATCCAAAGACACCAGTAGCACATCAGAGAGCAGGAGGGACAGTCTTAGGAACAGCTTCAGCAAGATCAGGAATATCAGCGTGGTGTCTCCTCCGTCTACCCCCAAAAAGATTAAAAAGAAAGACAGAAAGGGCAGGCGGAGCTCCACCACCACCTGCCTGTCAGTTTCAAGTGGTTAGACCGCAAGTCTCTCCTCCCAAACTGCCATCACCTCTAACCGTTTCCTGTTGATTGATACTATGAAACTTGTACCCTGAAAAATATGTATAAATGTATGTATTTGTACATTTATATTATTGTATATTATATTTTTATATTTTTGTAATGTAAATATATAGAAGTTGCATAAAAAATTTGGGATGACCGATGTCTTTGACTCCACAAATAAACCATATACAACTGTACTTTTCACAATCTGTTTATGTGATGATATCATACTCCCAGATTGGGGGAAAGAGACATATTTCCTTATTGATTACATGGTACAATCATAAATGTTAAATCTGTTCATTTATGTTAGTGTCTCGACTCACCTGCTATGTAAACAGATAAATTATGTGCAATTTAAACATGCACAATGTATTATTTAAGGTGGAGAATCTGCTATCTGCTTGTTTAATGACATTCTGTGGAACAGTTTAGGCAAAGAATCTCATCTCATCCACCATAAAAGTTACATCTTTAACAATATAAACTTTAACTGCTCCTTATCTATATTAAATATTATTGAATTATAGAATATTGTGATGTCATCTGAAACCCAGGAATAGTCACTGCATTTACCCTTGAACATTGTTGAAAACTTTCTGCCCTACCTTATCCAGCAGAGGGTGATATAATTCTGAATATGGTCTCTTTTGGGGGAAAATGTACCAAAACTCTCTCTCTCTCTCTCTCTCTCTCTCTCTCTCTCTCTCTCTCTCTCTCTCTCTCTCTCTCTCTCTCTCTCTCTCTCTCTCTCTCTCTCTCTCTCTCTCTCTCTCCCTCTCTCCTGTCTGACAGTGAGTGATGGGAGCTCAGTACTATGGGACTGCAGCCCTGAGGCGCACCCAGCCATGGCTAATTGATAAATTCATTACGACTGTCTGGCAAATTACAGGAGCAGATCAGGTTCAACAAATACTGTGCTAGTACTAAAAGACTGGAAATGTGCACAGATTACTCCATCCAAGGATTACATCGCAAACCAGTGAGCAATAAATAAAATGCAGGGGGTCTAAACTTGGAACTAAACTAGACCAGGACTAAACCAAGACTAGAAGAAGACTACTTTTTTTTTTTTTTCCTTCCTCCTCTGGCAGCTGAGTGGCTTGCACTCATGCTTCACAGCAAGAAGGATCGGGTTGCCCGGGCCTTTCTGTGTGGAGTTTGCATGTTCTCCCCGTGTCTGGGTGGGTTTCCTCTGAGCACTCCGGTTTCCCCCACCAACCCAAACATGCACCATAGGTAAAACCCTCCTTGGGTCAAATGTAGAAACGACTTCTGTGTGAGATCAATAAAAGTCCATCTTCTAATCCTTAACCACTGTAAGGCGCTTTGTGTTACATTTTTGTATGAAAAGTGCTTTATAAATATTGTTTGAGTGATTGATTGAAATCAAGTCTGTATTAGACTCACATTGGACTCAAACCAAGACCAATCAAAGACAAATATGAATGCACCCCATTGATATTTTGCAGTGATATCTTGCTGGGGATGTTCTAAATGTATCTCTATTGGTGGAATGTTCAGCAGTTACCACAGTGACACAACACACAACTTAAGATAGTGTGAACACTCAAGAAAAAAATACACATTTTCAAGAGCCTGTGATCAGTACGAGCGTTCACGGTCCTGTTCAGTGTTGTATAAAGTACTGGAAAATCAAACTCAAGTAAAAGTATAGGTACCCCTCCAAAAATGACTTTGGTAAAAGTCGAAGTCACTGACTGAAATGTTACTTGAGTAAAAGTCTTAAAGTATCTGGAACTTCTTGTACTTAAGTATGACAAGTAATGTAGAAATAAATGTACTCAAGTAATGTAATTAAAAGTACAAGTAAAAGTATCAAGCAAAGGCAGTCTGAATTTAATATTTTTAAATGTTTGTAATTTAATAATTTTGGTACGGTAGCACTAATGACGTGTAGTAAATGTTCTTGTTTTAAAACATCTGGGTTGTGTGGGGAATACAATTTTTGCAAGTCTGGTGAAGGCAGGTGCTCCTGACGTCATCAACTGGCACCTGACTGGAGTGGCTGCCATCCATCCATTCATTCATTCATTCATTCATTCATTCGGACTGGCAAAAATTGTATTCTCCACATAACCTGGATGTTTTCAAACAAGAACATTCACTACACATTAGTGCCTCCATAGCGTAATTAATAAATTACAAATAACGTACTTTGTGCTTGCATTTAATTGCCCATAGGAAGGCACGTCCTGACTTCCTTGCAGTCAGTAGAGGTTTTTTTGTAACGAGTAACTAAACGGCACATTGAAAATGTATCGGAGTAAAAGTATGCAATTAAATTTGGAAATGTAGTCAAGTAAAGGTAAAAGTTATCTTTTTTTTTTAAACTCAAGTAAAGTACAAAGTCTCCCAAAATGTACTTAAGTACAGTAGTGAAGTATTATTACTTCGTTATTATACAACACTGGTCCTGTTTAGGTGTTTTTAACAAAAAAGTGTCACTGAAAAACTGTTGGGTAATGCTAGCTAGTTTGTGACTATAATTTTATGTGTAGGACACTTGTTTAAATTCTGCATTTAAAGTCATGGGGTAACTGTAAGGAAGTTGAAACAATTACTGCTTTTGTAACTACTATTACCACTCCATACTATTGCAATTTGATACACTGCGTCATCTAATACTATCACTACCACTATCACTATCATTATTTCTACTACAACTCCTCGACTACTATCAAATATTACTCCTGCTTCTACAACTACTACTCAAACTATATTAATATGAATATATGCAAATCTCTGAAATCTCAAAATCTCTGAAATATGACCATTTTATTAAGATTCATTTGAGGTCATGTACATTGTAAAGCAGGTTAAGACTAGTTTCAGTATGACTTAGGTAGTTCACCATTTTAATAACTGCTTTTGCTAACCTTCCTAATATGAGTCAGTGCATAAGTTTAGTAAAAGGTCACTTAAAATTTATGCTTCACAAACTCCTGAAAGCGCAAATGATCTAAAAATATATGATTTAGTTCTTAGAGTCACTATAAAGCTGTCTGTAATTTACAGTCCCATTACCCTGCTCCTCCTCTGAAAGTTTTCTTGTTACTGCAGGTTCTGATGAGGCCTGAGCTTTGGCTGAGGTGCAGTGAGGCCGATTTATCTTGTTACCAACAGCGACCACCCACAGACCCAGCAGCCCCAGTCTATGTGATTGTGACAGATGCAGCTGCTAATGACCGTATAAACATATATTTGAACATGGCTTAAGCTCAGGTACAAACATGTCTTCAAAATCACATTCATCTTCTGTTTTTCGTGAGTTTAAATTTTTATGATATATGCCATGCATGGTAGACAATGGAGAGTAATTACGTTTTGGCACATCATGGTTTCACTGCTGGTTGCAGTATTTCTGGGCTAATTTCACATCTTTAAGCTTTATATGCTCTAATTTTACCTGGGCTACATTTGTGTATTGGACCAAACATGTTGAGAATGGACTACGTGGAAAACAGGCTTATAAACAAACATTCTAGTGTGTTTATGGATTTTCTGAGGTTCACTCTTTCCTGTTTTTTGTGGCCCTAGAAACCAAACAAGTAGTTTCTGGTCCTGTTTTATCACAGGTACTCTCATGAATTCCTACATCCTACAACTAAGAGCAGGGTAAACTCTGAGTTTTGGCCTCAGTCCAGCTTGATGTCAGATGAAAAGCAACAGTAAATTCCTGGCTTTATTAGCTTAACGCTCACAGACATTTGTTGCATTATATTTGACATGTCAGGAGCTGATGAGCAGGCCGCGCTGCTCCCCTTCAACAACAGCTCTAAATGAGCTGCAATGGGTTAATAATGGTTGCGTGCAGACGTGGCTGTGCCCCCAGTAATTACTGTGCTGGCTTTGCCTGCAGGTGTGCAGCAGACGCCTAATCATGTGTCTGAGCAGGGAGAGGATACCATTAGCCCTGTGCAAATCCATATAGCTCATATCACTTATTTAAACTTTTTTAAAAATACTTTTCTATGTTTTTTTCTATTAATATATGTATAATTCTATACTTGTGTTTTGTAGTTGTGCGGAAAGAATCAATTACTTATCTTCCCATAAAGATAAATCCCTCAGAAACCACTTCAAAGTTCAGAGCTTGTGAATGAGAGAGCACCTGCCACAATACAGGCTCTTAAACCATTTATTTATAAAGGGCTTATAAGCTATAGGCCACATCACTCATCCAGCCTGGATTCACCCTTTTCACTGAAGTGGCACAGACAAGACAAGCGTAAAATCCAGATACATTTCTTATTTGTTTTATAAGGTCTGCTCCTTTGTTGCAATATGTCTGCAGATAGAAAATACAGGTCAGATACAAACACACAAGTCAAACTATTTTATTTAGACATTTATTGTTTGTTAATACCAGATGAACAATTAGCATACATTATAAAGACTACCGATTGGACCTGATTTCATAATACATTTAAACATGTCCAAACACAATTATAAACCTTTAGCAATAAGACACATTCAAACTGGAAATAAAACAGGCATGTATGCAAACTGCACAAAGAAGTTAGAAATTATCACATGTCTGAGAGCGTGTATTGATTCAGACAAGTGGCTTTGTATGTGGAGAGACAGATTATCATTCTTGTCATGCTGACGTGGTCATGCACAGACAGGTCACATGACAGTGGGAACAAACCATAGAAGAAGAAAAGATGCTGGGGCGTCCTGTTCTGTCTGTGTACCTGTACAGTATCATAACAATACACAGACGTACTATGACAGCCTAATAAAAGACAATGAAAGGTAATCTTGATATAAAAGCTTTTAAAATCAGAACCAGTGCAGGTACAAAAGCATCTCATGTGACTGCTACTACTACTACTATTAGTATTACCACTACTACAAATGTCTGTGTTGCATTAAAAACAGATGGCAATATGTCATCTTGATATAAAACTTTTTAAAACCAGAACCAGTGTAGTTACAAAAGCTCAAAATTAAGCATCTGGTGTGACTGCTGCTGCTGGTGCTACTGCTACTACTACTACTACTACTACTACTACTACTGCTACTACTACTACTCCTACTATACTACTTGCCCTAAATTATTCTAATCCACACCAGTAAGGAACTTCCATCCCATTACAAACTCTTCATAAAAATTCCCAATCACTAACTACAAAATTCTTGCCATGCTTTTAGTAATCATCTTGGAATTCCACAGATTTTGCCATAACTGAAAAACACTGACATGTCCTTCTATGTGTCTGTATGTGCAGCTGTCACTGTTAACCATGGATCTATGAAAAAAACGCTGTCAGCATACAATATATTAATCCTTGCATTCATATTACACAGACAACAGAAACCTTTGTTCAGTTGAACATATGCAAATAACCACCTACATGGTTTTCATTATGGATAGTTGATTAGAACAATGTTATAGACAACTCCAATTAAAAACAAATTTTAATAGTAATATATAAGACACTGTCCACAGCACCTGAGAGCTCTTTCTGCCTACCTGCCCTCAAATGAACTGTGCAGGCCTTTTGTTGTTTCCCCTTTGGCATCATCACAGTTAGTATTTATTGCCCCGCACTATGACCAAAGGGTTTGCTAGGCTCTGTGGGGTCATCATGGTGAAGACAATTGCTGAATATCTCCCCCACTCTTCACCTTCATTTCATGCTACTTTTTTCCACACAAAAAGTACTACAGACGACACATGGGGATAATTTTAAGGCCTGCGATTACAATAGATGGATAATGAGTAACATTTATCTCTAACACAACAAACTACTGTCTAACTGACCCTTGAACCAGATGATTGGAGGCTCCTCACTGTGCAATAGCCGACTGCTTGCCTCATATTATTTTTCCCAGAAGCCCGAGGAGCAGAAACTTTGTACAACAGATGTTCCCGCTCAGCTTTCCACCAAATTACGCCGCCTCAGAGCTAAGAGCTATGGACCAGAACCGCACTGATACTGAGAACAGCAACAACAGCACATCAGGCTGAATAAAGCAGCCACATCATGAAATCTGGCCCGCCTTTGAGGGCACGAGATGAAAGACAGACTGACAACACATTGGAGACTATAAAGAGATCCTCAGGCTTTGGTCTGCACAGCTGCCTCTGGCCCAGCCCCTGCACTCATGAGAAGATATCCAGCTCAGATTGTCCTGCGTCTGATTTCAGTGCAGGAAAAGGCCATATATGGGCATCGAGTAGAATAGAAATATACAGTTAAATCAAAGTGCATAGTAGAGCTGTACCATTCAAATCAAATTTTAATCAATCGAGAATCAATGAGATCCAATAGTGTAAAATCAGCAATAATAAGCAATAAAAGTATATGGCTTGGAGGAGAGTTCAGTTTGGAGGAAGAAATTAGTTATATTAAATAGTGCTGATTTAAAGTGATGACATAACTTATTAAAGGTCATATTTATGTCTAAACATGTGAGTAATGCATTAACTAAACATAAACAATAATAATATTCTCCAAATATATTCAGAAATAAATAGCCTAATAAATATATAGTAAATATACAATTGAGTCTGTTTGCAGGAGGATACAAGGTAAATAATACTCTTTGTAATTCTATAAAGCAAAATCTATTTAAGCGCCTTTTTATAACTGGGTTTCACTTGGCATTTAGAAAAGACATTTCATGCATCATTGTCCTTCATATCCTGATAAAGTGCTGCTGCAAACCAGGCTAACACAGCACCATTCTGAATACTGGCCTTGAGTCTGAATACAGCCTCTGCAGTTCTATATTCACCCTTAAACAAATACAGGAGAACAATGTTGAAGGTCTAGTCTGGGATGTGAAGCAGATCTAACTACATTTCACACATTCCCCAAAGCGGTGCTAGTAACAGGGTGACGTGCATTAGACAGACCTGACAGGCGTTTTACTGGAGTTCCCCCACAGTGAGTTGGAGTTTGGCCTTTGAACACTTGGTCGATGCATATGGAGAGTTTGCAGCCTTGTCAAGAGGGAGACACTGGAATAAACATGAAGGCTGAGCATAACAACAAGACACATCACTATGTAACAGTGCACACACCACTGCTCAAGACCTAGTTATCAAACACCCAATGCTAAAAGTATGTACTCATGAAATATGCATTTTGTAAATAGCTGCTTGGAGGGTCAATGCATTTCCACCACACATATAACAATCTACAAGAAGGCGCTTCAGTTATTATGGTTTTATTCAGCATCAAGAAAAATAAAACTACTAATTCCCCTAAAATATATAAATCTATATATATATATAAATATATATCCTGGACTACCTCACAAACCGGCCCCAGTTTGTGAGAGCCAAGAATTGTGTGTCTGACCTCCTGACCTGCAGTGTGGGGGCGCCCCAGGGCACTGTCCTCGCGCCCTTTCTTTTCACCCTCTACACTGCAGACTTCAGACACAACACGGACAGCTGTGTCCTGCAGAAGTTCTCTGATGACTCCGCCATCATTGGTCTCATCAAGGATGACGATGATGGGGAGTACAGAGGACTAATACAGGACTTTGTGGACTGGAGTCAGCGGAACCACCTCATCATCAATGCAGGGAAGACCAAGGAGATGGTGGTGGACTTCCGCAGACGCCACTCTACTGCCCCCTCAGTGAACATCCAGGGAAGGGACATTGAGAGAGTGGACTCTTACAAGTACCTGGGTGTTCATCTGAACAATAAGCTGGACTGGACTCATAACACAGACGCACTGTACAGGAAGGGCCAGAGTCGGCTCTATCTCCTGAGGAGACTACGGTCCTTTGGAGTGAGAGGGCCACTCCTGAAGACCTTCTATGACTCTGTGGTGGCATCAGCCATCCTGTACGGTGTGGTCTGCTGGAGCAGCAGCATCACAGAGAGGGAGAAGAAGAGGCTGGACAAGGTCATCAAGAAGTCCAGCTCTGTCCTGGGCTGTCCTCTGGACTCAGTGCAGAAGGTGGGGGACAAGAGGGTCCTGGCTAAGGTCACCTCTATGCTGGACCATGAGTCTCACCCCCTGCAGGACGCTCTGTCGGCTCTGGAGAGCAGCATCAGTGACAGACTGATTCACCCTCGCTGTGTGAAGGAGAGGTTTCGCAGGTCTTTCCTTCCTGCTGCTGTCAGACTGTACAACGAACAATGTTAACATGTCATTCAACGTATCTGCACTTACAAATATTCACCTATAATCCAGAGTCTATTTTTAGGTATAGTTTTAAAATTATCCTAGGCCATTATTTATTTATTTATTATATTGCATGTTACTTTTTCCTGCTGTTCTTGATCTGTGCGTTGCAACACTGGAATTTCCCCACTGTGGGACTAATAAAGGCATATCTTATCTTATCTTATCTTATATTTCCCTCGCCTGGCAACACTTTAGAGTAACTACATCTTAATAATCCTTAATAAAGCCCGAATAAAGACTTCAAGGGATGCACCGATCTGAAACTTGTGTTGGATATTGGGTTCCAAATATCGATTCAAGCGATATTCTAGTTGGATATATAAACTGAAGTAATAAGATTATTTACTGGTCATAGTTGGCCAAGAAAGTCTATTTTTGAATGTTTGTATTTTGATTTATACGTTACGTGAGAATTAAATGCTGTTTCCAGTCTCTGCACTGGTTGATAATGGGTATCGGCAGATATTTAAAGCTATAGTATCGGAATCGGTGTTGGAACTGAAAAAGCTGGATTGGTGTATCCCTACTTAATTCATAATGAACAAATATTTTAAGAATGATTCAGGCTTAATAACTACTTAATTAATACCCTAAGCCCTTGATTATTTACTAAGCCTGACTCACTCTTAATAAACTCTGTCCATTATAAATTTAGTCTTTGTTCATGCTTTATAAAGGCTACAGTCATTATAAAGTAGTACCCATCGTCCTAAATGGCCCAGTTTGCAGTAGTTCTGGTCAAATGATCGTGAGAACAATGGTGTGATTAATGTGGCCGTGCAGCCAGTGGGCTCCACTCCTGTTCCTGCTGAACTGAGCCAGTCTTCAGGTACAACACTGATACCAGTTCAGTAGGCACAAGAGGCCAAGCCCACACTTCTCTCCATATACTCTGGCCATTATGAAAGAGCCATGTGGGCCTGAAGATAAGATGTGCAGTACTTATAGAGAGAGCATCCAAGTGGCATCTGTCCACTGCTGTCAAAATATGAGTGGACAATGAGAAATAGGCTGTCCTTGGTAATTAGTTTGGAAAGAAAAACAAAAAAGTACATCACTGTATCCTATGTACTCCGTTAGAAAGAAAGTACAGCTACCACCAACTGCCCCATGCACACCAATAGACCATTCATCTTTATTTATAAACTCAGTAAAGGATGTCAACTCTTATAGCTGACAACAGTGCATAATTGCTTAAGTTGACACTCTCCATCCGAAAAAAAGATGTATGGTACTTTAGTAAAATGTCTTCCTTGGTGGAGCTGTTAAGAATGAATCATACTTCCTTGGTTTTAACACATGAGGGACAAACACATGTTTAGAAATCCTGCAAATGGTTGATTGGCGCAGGCGTGCAGATCCAGTTGGTTAGACTTGGTCCACACACTGTAGCCTCCTCATGCATTTACATTTAAATTTGGAGGAAAGCTGAGTGAGATAGTGTTTACTCATTAAAGTCGCTGCTTAATGCCTTTCCGCTGCATGCGCTTGAGTCAGTGAAGTGTAAGAGCAAAGTAATCAGTTGTTGTTGTGATCAGCTCCGCTCTTTACCTCCAGTCCTTGTTGTTTAGATGCTCTGGCGACGGAGCTGCAGTGGCAATGGGTTAACACTGTTGGACATGAACTTGGCATGTCTGAACTCCTCTGACATTTAGCACCACATTCTTCAAATTTCTCGAGAAAACCTGTGGCATTTTTAAGTCGGTATTAAACTCGGGTCAATCAGAATAAGGAAAAATGCTTTCAGATTTGGTATGTATGATGATTCTTGCCAGATGCAGGTGGCGTGACAGATAAGACAGTTACTGCTCAGGGTGAACAATAAAAGGTACAGCTTGGACCTTGCACAAATGGAAAAAAAAAAGTTTGCTTTTCTCCATGGAGCTGTTGGCTAGAATGTTCCACAGTTTGGCATTATACTTATTTATCTCTACAGAGAGCAGGTGGCATGTCGGATCTGTGGAGAGGCAAGCCCACTCACAGTAAGAATGCAACTTCTTAAGGCAATAAAAACACACGTTACTGAGTAAATGCAAGATGGATACGTTTAAAGCCATACCGGGATATTCCAGACAAAAGAATAGCATATCCATGACCAGTGTTGGGTAAGTTACTTTATAAATGTAATCCGTTACAGTTACAAGTTACCTTGATTAAAATGTAATTGTACTGTAACTTTTTGGATTACTTTTACAAAGTAATGTAACTGATTACTTTTGGATTACTTTTGGATTACTTAAGTTTAAATGAGCATTAAACCCATGTTCAACATTTTATTTGTGAGAACTGACAGTGTGAACCTTAAAAGAGTACTAAACTGGGAGGGAATTGCTGACAGGCAATCACAGGAGGTCCACAAGAAGAGATGCCTGCACCAGACTTGTAAGATTTTCACACAGTTTCCCAATGTCAAGTGTTCTAGCCACTGACTGCCAGCTAACTGCATTACGGTACTTCATACATTTACAATGACACCCTTGCTTGTAAAATTACACAATCACTGTTTTAGACCAGCAATGCTGTCAGGTTTCACACATTGGATTGGACACGGGTCTCTTGATATCAGGCAAAGACTTTACCACTAGATCACATTTTAGACTCAGATGCAGAGAGAGGCAGAGGCAAAGCAGGTTCGGTCTTTTTGTCTTTACTTTGTCAAAAGGGTGTTTTTTTTACAAGACCTGGTAGTTCAAAAAAGTTCAAAATTAGAATGACTTAGAATTAGAATGCAAATCAAAACTGAAAAGTCCCATTAAATCCAGGCAAATGAAAAGATCCAGGTAATTATCAAAAGTCCAAACACAAGTCCAAAAATAAGAGTTCCATAGTCACAAGCAAATTAAAAGAATAAAAAACAAGCACTCAATACAACTGTGGACACTACAACTTGTGTCAAGATTAAAGTCACTTATTATCCACGAGTATTACAATCATCCAAACTTTAAACACTGAACAAAACTTCGAGATTACAGCGCTCATTGAAGTGTCATCGTAATCTGGCAAGACATCGATTTAGGGCACGGCACCGGAGTTGAAGTAGTTGCTAGTCTAGTTGTTAGCCAGTCGACGATGGCTAAATGAGCTCGAAACAGACTAGACATGTTCTCTACATCTAGTTCTATCAATTCAAATAGAAGAGACAAACGAATAAAAACAACTCTTATGACATGACTCAACAGGGACATTAAGGGCCTGACAATACCAACGTTTTGAAAAGAAAAGCCTCCCCATCCCATCATATTTTTCTCCTCCGAGAATGTATTAGCTGCAAGTGCTGAGGCATGCTGAATATTAATAGTCTTACCGTAAGGTGTTTCTTCAAATTTGAAGTCGAATCTTTCGACGATGACAACGGTTGGACTTTGGGCAGGCACAACCTGCACTGCACAATAATGTTGCTGCCCTTGTCTTCTTTGAATATAAAATGTTTTTTGAATTTCCATCCAGTCAACGCATTTTTCTCCATTTTCCACGAACGACTACTAGCTCTGGACTGGGTTACATACCGCGCTCTCTCTCTGCAGACTACGACTCGACTGTCGTCATTACGTAACAGCGTATCATTGGATGCCGACGAAAAGCCAAAACCATACCGCAGAAACGATGAGCAGTTTGCCCTAAATGCTTACCTGGCCAGCCAAATGATATCTCTCTGTATTTCCTATACACCGCGATACCATTTGGACACTCTCCATCCACTCTCGCTCCTCCGGTTCCAAACCGACTCCGCGATTCTGATTCGTTCAAAGATGGTGACGTCAGTGCACCCGCCTTTGCCCGCAAAGTCACTCTTAGGCAGCGGAAGTTCCGCCTCAGTTTTGAATCAAGATGGCGCAATCTCTGATTGGTTCACTTAGCTGTCTGTCTACGCGCAACCGCAGCGCATTCTGTGGATCAAACGTTACCAGACTCACTCGCTGGTACAGCGATGAGTCATGGATTCTTCCAGGCAACCTAAATGCACAAATTTACTAACTTTTGACTGCCTTAGTTCTGGGCCTCCCTCCAACCAATCAGAACTGGCCTGAAGCGTTTGGTTTCCGACTGGGTGGCATTGGGCCAAGTTACATCTTATCAGTGGTGGAGGGTAGCAGTGCTTACCTTAAGAGCTGTAGACTGCACGGTGAGGATACGGGAGCTCTACCGAGAGGAGTTTACGACACTACGGTGCGGAGGGGAAACACGGGAGCGCGGCAGGCAGGAGGGACCAGCCGACACCGCTCGCAGAAATGGCGGAACACCACGCAGCAGCACAAATTGTAATCCTGTTAAGTAATCCCCATTCTCAATGAATGTACCTGTAATCTGATTACATCGTTTTTTTCTTGTACTGTAACGGATTACAGTTACTTTTATTTTGTATCCTTTTACCGTAACGCCGTTACATGTAATCCGTTACTCCCCAACACTGTCCATGACAAACGGGTGGGGAATTCTTCACCAGAAAAGTTACACAGTGCACCTTTAATTCAAAAGTGATGAATTATTATACTACTGCTTCTTTTTCACTTTATTTTCGTCATTTCCAACATCGGGTTTCTTCCAGTGTACAGGAGAAAATCTGCTTCATCAATTCAAATGAGTTCACCTCAGGCACTGAACTTAGCCACTGTGAACAACACATAGCAGGGATCAATGCTCACCAATTAGCTAAGCTCTGTGCCTTTAGCAAGAGGGCGGCTGGATTTTGAGGTAACCATGCACCTTGCAGACCTTTACGTGAGTTTTCATCTGTAACACTGGCCCAGACTCGTGAATCTAGTTTTAAGATTTCAATTTTATCCTTAGGCAACTTCGGCAGACACTAAGGGTGCATTCACACCATTCCTTTTTGGTTCTGGTTTGAGTCCAGGCAAGTCCAGATGTAGACTTTTGTCCCTGGTCTAGTCTTGGTTTAGTCCTTGGTTTGATTTCAGATTCAGTCCCATTTTTGTCACAACAAACACAGTGTGAATGCCAACTAGATGAAAGTAGTATGAGATATGTTTGAATCTACTTTTGATTACAATTTAGCACCCTCAAATAAATACACTTCTTTACCGGCAACTTCAAGAAAGAAAGTTGATATTTCACGTTGATTGAGGAAGTGGTTCCCTGCAGAGCTGCGAGGGAGTGGAAATCCCTGGCAATGTGATTTTAGTTTGTCTTTTTGCATCAAATCACGGTGCCAGGAACCCTCCCCACCGCAGCCATGTCCACTGAGCCTTCAATGCCCTCCATGGGGCCCTGATTCTTCCTCTTCTCCTTCCTCTTCCTCATCATCCAGAGCTCCAGATGCTCCAAATCCAAGTGTGGACCAAGCACTTGTGAGCTGAGAAAAAAACACAGAAAAGAACAATTATTAAAATCATAGTAACCTCAAAATGACTGTTTATCATAATGTAAGTTGATACTACCTTATAATAACTACACTTTAATTGCCCTTAATAAAACATGAACAAAGCTCTTAATTAAGTAGTTACTAAGTCTGGATCATTTTTAACAATTTGTTCATTATTGAATTGAGTATTTGATCATGCTTTATTAAGTCTAATAAATATATATCAAATATTTTTACTTCTTTCAAACTCTCATGTAACAATAATTTCTGTCCCCATTGTAAGCACACAGCATGTCTGGAGATGCACTTCTGGAGCCTCTTTTATGGCTTCCTCAGACTACAGAGCCCACGACCATCTCTGTGTGTGATTATCTTTTGTTGTTTTGTTGATGTTCTTGTTCAGGGAAAATTCCAGACTCAGCCCGGTGTGTGGGAATAATGACAGGATTGTTTAGAGAGGGGTGTAATGTGGTCTGTATTTGATCCCCTATGCTTCCTTCAAATCATTTCAAGAAGATTCTAGTCTTTTGTCACTGTGCAAGTTAACAGACACTGTAGTTTTGTAATGGAGAACAGAGCAACATAATCTATGTTTATCTATAGTTTCAGCAGGACTAATCACACGTTAAATAAAATATACAGCCAAAATGAGTACACATTTATGTGGGACAAATCAAGATTGCTGACCTGACTGACCTAAAAAATAGATTTTAGTAATTTTGTATTGTATATCTGTTATCATTCTATCACCAATGCAAAATACTTAGTGGTCTAGCAGTCTAGTGGTCTTAGTGGACAAGCCTTCATTACATGCCAAGTTTTGTGATTTGGTACAAACAGGATTGCCTTTGCAAGTTTATAATAAGTTTAGTATTAACAAAGAGACACTCATGGATACATTCTTTTTGATCACAGTTCCTTTCACTCCTTGACATTCCTGCACAAGCATTTATTTAAAACATAACAGTCTGTTGAGAGCATGCAGTCAACATGTGTTCATTGCCTTATACAATCCTCTGAGTATGTATGCAGTATGCACAGAGTCGCAATACACACAACCAGATGGAAAAATATGTCAGCTTTAACAACACTGCCCCACCCGCTGCTAGATCATGAATAAATGTGTGCGTGGAGATGTGGAGCTGTGCCGTGGTTCACCAGGCAGCTGTAGGTTTGCATTTGTGTGTGTGTGTGTGTGTGTGTGTGTGTGTGTGTGTGTGTGTGTGCGCGCGCGCGTCTTCATTTGCATCTATGGGAGAAAGAAACGGAGGTAGAGTGCAGTTGAAGAGTAGGGAGTGGCCATGGCATTGCAATGAGTCAATGTTTGCTGAGTGTGAAAGACTTAACTACAATCATATCTGGCTGTATTTCTGGGTTAAAGTGAATAGGTGCTTTTGGCAATAAAGATGAATTATTGGTGCTCTTCTAAGGTGAGGTGTGTCAGTGATCTAAACAAATCAGGTTATTGTTAATACATGTTGTGGTTTTTACAATAGCATCAATCAATTATGTCCTATTTCCTTTCAGTTGTCACAGCAAAGCATGTGTACACAATCTGTAACCCTTGTACATATCTAGAAGAATGTATTTTTATAGAGAATTACACTATATTTAATTAATAGCTGGGGGCAAATACACTGTTGTAAGAAAATTATTATGGATGATGTGAGGTTTTGCTAGTTTAAGTTTAGAGGTAAAAAATGGGGCGTAAAAGTGGAGGTATCTACTAAACTTTTTGTACAGTAAGGTTGTATTTATATTTCTGGGAACAGTATTTAGACATTTATATTGTTTAAGGTGCACAAAGTAACTTTTCTGGTCTGGTCTAGCACCTGGCATGTTTCCATGGATATTGCGCAATGTGACAAATGTATTCATCTCTTGTATTTATACATGTGTTTTTAATGCATTCCCAATGGGAGTGGGGTCACCTCTCCATCCATAGATATGGCCTGTATCTTGGCCTCCATGGAGATAGATCTGTTAGATGGCAGACATCTAAGTAAAGCAATAACATTTCCATGCAGACAAGCAGTTGGACTCTCTGCATTGTAAATTTGCAGAACATTGGCTGAAGGTGTGAACCCATATTTAGAAAGAGCCAGGTCTGCACTGTGAGATGCTCTGACCTCGTTCACAGCCTGAAGATACTTTGACAAAAACTCCACAAACCCAAATGGGACCAAACGACATGAGCCCCCCTAACACCTGCACACACAAATACATCATGTATTCTGCTTTGAGATGCCACATTTTGTCTGGGTTTTCTCTCTCAGGTGACAACTGCCACACTGTTTGTAGAAGTCATTTGTCAGTGAAGCTGTCGAAGATGTTCTGATACAGAACAGGACGATGACCTCAGGACCTGCATGGCTGTGACGTCACTCACACGTGGGTGTCACTGGGGTTTGTCACAAAGGTCTAAACTCAGCGGGCAGAGCAGGCTGGAGTGAAATATAATAACATACAGGACAGTGTGTGAGAAACCAAGAACCTATAATTCAAGGGGTTTTGAGAAGCGTACAATAGTAATTGAGACACAGCCTTCTATAAACAGTCTATTTCCCAACAACCACAAAGTTTGCTCTGATTTCATTATTCCCTTTTCAAAAAATGTAAAATATTAAAAATTAAATCTAAAACTTGAAAAGATGGCAAGTGCAGTTATAACTTTATACAATTGAATAAGGCTTCATAAATATGTATACACATTTAATGATGCTGATTATCATTAGTTACGATATCTTCTTAGCCCACATCGACCTTTTTTTATGGGAAGGCATTTATCACATTGTGGGGACGAAAACAAATCCTTTAGTATTATATCAACAACAATAGTGTAAGATGTGTGAAGGTAGAATCCATGGTAAAAAGAGAAATTCAATTTGTCATGGCGTAAGATGTGGGTTGAATTAAGTTCAGGTCAAGGTAAGTCAAGTGGGGTTAGGATCAATCTCCAGGAAATAAGTTGTGGCACAGGGCACAAGACAATAACCGTCAAACCATAATTTTGCACTTTTCTGTTTAAGAAGATCCCATAATAATCCATGCATGTATAAGTCTGCATCTGTATCTTCATCTCTGTGAGGGGAAGCAACAGGACTTGGAAGAAAACATTTTGGTGAGATTGGACGTTGGGGTGTAGAGAGAGGGGTGGAGTGTGGGAGGGTTTCATTTTTTATTTCATTTTTTGTTCTTGTTTTTTCATCATGTTAAATCAATTTAAAACCATGAACCATGACCCCTCCTTCACACCGCAGCCCTTTGAAGTCTCAACAAATGAAGATTGCTGCTAAGCCCAATATAACCCTCCCTGATACTGTCCAGATCCTGTCTATTATTACATTGTGTGCTGTGATTGAGTTAAACATAAAACATGAGCTTCTTGTCTCAGCCAATGACACAGCTGTAGGTAAAAAGGAGCCGAGAGCATTATAAAGTCATTAGCAGTGCTTGTCGAGTCTTGCTTCCATTATTAGGCTTGTTAGATCCCTCAGTCCCGATAAACCAGCCCTCACATGTGACGGATGAGAGGAAGAAGACACTAAGAGCTAACGAAGAGCTTTTCTCCCATTAACAATAATCCACTTTGCATTCATGCCATTTAGTCGGCTATAATTTCAAGCAAAATCAATCATTGCATTTTCCTTCAGTGTATGGAAAAGTATACAGCTCAGGCATAAACTGTTTGGGAATTTCCCTTCTTGCTAAAGGGGCTTAACCATTGCAAAAGCATGAGATTTAAATTTGACATTATGCATCAAAATAAAAATAAATGTTCCCTTCTGTTGCTCCAAAATCTTTCAGGCTGTAACCTCCAATTTAACCATTAATATAACCCATAAATGTAACTAATGCTTTAATTTCAGTTGGGAAAACATTGTTACCTGATTTGAAACATATAAACACACATATTGAATGAATAGTTTATTTTCTTATTTGGCATCATTTGGCATCATTTGAAATCATCTTTTCTTTTTGTTTGCATAATCCAGTCAACAAATATATTAATTGTGCCACTAAAAGCCCAAATAAATGAAGAAGTTTAGATCTAATTTGTCCATTATTAAAACTGGTATTTCTGAGATTTCTGAGATTTCTTGCTGTGAGATTAAAAAATGCAAATTATACATACTCTATAGAAACAATACCTTAATGAATATAAATGATGAGTCCATTATAAAGTATGAGAGCTGCATTAAAGCCTGGCACCACTATCGCTGAATCTGATGGTAGTGGCTATCTCAGCTGTATTATCTAATAGCTGTGGTCAGGCTGATAACTTCCATACGAGAAGGGAAAGGCTCAGGCCGGAAAACAAAAGCAGGTTTAGACCCAGGCTCACAAATGAGATAAAAATAGAGGAGATAAGATCAAGTATATTCATGAGAACTGTGTGTAATGGTACGGGTCAGATGGGTTCACAAAAGGACGTCATGAGGTCATATAGAAAAAATAAATAGAAGTTAAAATCAGACCACCAGAAGAGTTAAAATAGTTAGATATTATATTATAGCTAAAATGTTTGTGTAACTGTCTTATTTTTTCACAACATTCTTCTGGGGGTGTTGAAATTGAATGTGGTGGTGGTGGACTAATTAATTAAATTTTAATGTGATGATAGTTTTGTCATTTCTAATTGTCAATTATATGCTTCGAGTGGTCTACAGCCAATCCTCTGTCAGTAAAATCATGTGGCTTGGAGCAGAGTTCAGACTAGATTGAATCTAAAATTGGTCAATATGAGGAAATAAATCGTGCCCAGCCCTAAATGCAATGTACTCAGGATATTTAGAAAAAAACTGGATATTAGAATAGGCTATCAGGGGAGTGCTTCTTTCATCAAACTTTGGTCCAGTGTTTTTTTTTTGTTTTGTTTTTTTTTAACCTGGATTCTTAAAAAGTTTCACAAAAGCAGAATTTGGTTTAAAAATAGCCTGGAGATGTGCTGAGGGTTAAGGAGGGACAGAGGGGAGTGTGCGTGTGGGATGAGAGCGATCCGTCAGCCTGGCATGTGTTTTGGGCGGGAGGAGTTGGTTGTTCGGATCGTGACCTCTGCACATCGGCAGGCTCCCTCCCATTGCAAGCATGCACTCTGAAACCCACAAACCCGGGCCTGTTTTTCCACCACACATGGGTTCAATTGGAGCCTAGTGCTGCTGCTGTGTCTGCAGCTTCAAGAGCCATAGGATGAAAAACACACAGTGAGTCGAGCACAAAGCAAACCTGATTACGAAATGAATGAGCGGGGAAAGTGGCATTGTCACAGAGGGCAGCTTTGTGACATTTTGTACTGTTTTATTGGAAAAACTACATTATACAGATACACAGCATATTGCAATAACATGATGACTTATTTTACTCTGTATTAATTAGTAATAATATAATAGAAAATCTTTGCTCTGCATTGTACAACTGTGAGATGCTTTGTGTCTTGGAGGTTTGCCTTCTACAAGCGCTAATAATAATAATATGTTTATTTTTATTTGTTTTTGTTATTTGGATTTATTATTTTTTACTATATTATAGCTATATTTTAGTTATTATTATTTAGTGTCTATACTCTAGTTATTACTATTATTATTTAGTGTTTTATGTTCGCACCTTATCACTGAGACAAGTTCCTAGTTTTGTGAATTCTGACAATGAGCTAACCAGTGTGGGTCCTTGGGCAAGACCCTTCACGGTACTGCCCCCCGGGCGCCGAAAAAGACGGCTGCTCACTGCTCCTGAAAAAGGATGGGTCAAATGCAGAAGTCAAATTTCTCCCGTGTGTCACTGTGTGTCATTGAGTGTGAGACCAATAAAGGCTTAAGCCTAACTTATTCTGTTCACTTGACAATGGCAATAAAAGTCTTTCTGATTCTGATTTTTCACTACTTCTTTGCAAACTTGCACACAGTTGTGTATTTTTGGTACATGGTAACCACGTTTCTTAGTCTATAATATTTTGCCATAACCATAGAGTGCAGAGTGTATTTTAAATCTGATATGGCAATACAGCACATTGCACATGGCTTGTTTTTCTAATATCATGCAGCTCTGGTGTGTGTTATATTATGTGCGAACAACCCTGCATTTAGAGGGCTCTGAGCCGCGCCAACAGGCCGGGCTGTTTAGTACTTTGTTGGTCGTAAAAAGTAAATATGCATCAGTTGCAGCCTATCAAAGACTCCTTCATTTGGTTCAAGGCTGTGATGGCTTGGATCTGCTCAGACAGAAATTCTCTGTGGTACAAGTAGGGAAGCCATACTGTCCCTTACACTTAGGCCCTGTGGAGTTGATGTGAGGGTGATTGGTGAATACAGTGGCGCTGAGTGGGCAGTACAGGTGCAGCACTGAGAATGGGAGCAGACTCAGCGCACAGGCATGCACTCATTCAGACATGTGCTCACAGTCGATCAGTGACAGAGCAGCAGCCGAACCCAAATCACAAACATCTGCGCATTGTTCCCTGGACAACGCCCCTGTCAGCATCTACCACTCTCTCTCAACAGCAACATGTTTATTAAACATAGCAGTAAAGAATTCTACCGCATTTCAGTATAAGGTTTAGAAAGTAGGTTTCATGAAGTGTATATTAGTACTTGTGTTCATTAACCAACAAACTTGAATAATAGACTTTCATTTATATAATTTGGATATGAATTCATGTTTCAGTTAGTTGTATTACTCAGAGATGGACAGTGTATGGAGAAAGTGTCAGAAAAATGTTTAATGTATTTTGATAGCACAGTCTGTGTTTGATGCTGGCAGCAGATTCTTCTGATTCCAGAATACAATTTTTGGGCAAAACAACTCACAATTCACGGACTGAGCAGATGCAGAAAAGCCTTGGAGAAAGCTCAAATATTTCAACAATTTGGGATAAAACGTGGCGTGCACTTCACTTTGAGGTTAGTTTATCAACTGTGTTTTCAAGCTGTGGAGAGATTATGTCTCAAAAGCCCCGCAGTCATGAGTTTGTATAAAAGTGCTGCTCCAGCAGCCACAGGCCGTGCAGGTGTGTGAGAAACTCTGCTGCTGAGCTCACGCTTATCAGAGTCAAATACAACCCATTTAACTTTTATGAAGATTATGTCCATTGTCATAAATATGCAATGCACTCTAAAAAAGCTCTAGGTGAGGTTCAAACTTCTCATTGAATAAATAAATACTGTGGGCAACAAAAATGTTATAAAATGGAAACTAAGCTATTGTAATGTAAAAATAAATAAATAAACAAACTAATAAACTGTCTAAAGTAAACAGATATTAGAATAAAATGTGTATTTCACTCACCATGCCATGAGTTCTGGTGTGTCTGATGACTGTGAGTCAGAGTTGATCTGAGGATAAAGTGGTGGGAGAGTTGACCCAACAGAAGGACGGACTTCACTCCTCTGAACCCACTGCCAGGGTCACACTCACATCCAGTGGATAGTGGACAGGAGTCCCCTTGCCCATGGCTCCTGTTGTATCCTCATGTCCTCATGTCCCCATGTCCCGGTCCAGGACAGATCCAGAGTCCTCAGGAGGAGAGCCCACAGAGGTCAGAGCATGAGCCTGCTTTCTGCTGCTGCTCTGGAGCGCTCCTTCTCTCCTTGTCTCTCCTGAAAACCTGATAAACCACAGACACCCACAGCCTCACACACTCTGCTCTGAGCCGGAACAGCAGACACACACAGACTTTGAACACTTGTCCTGTGAGCTCCACTGTCCATATGAAAGTCTGGAGGCAGGTTTGCCCCTCCCTTTTCTCTCTCCCTCTCCTCTCTGCCTCTCCTCTTTCATTCCCTTCCGACTTTTACAGCCTCCGCTGAGACACTCTTATTGTGGCAATTGCATTAGCCTTTAGCCAGCCACGGAATAGCTCTTAGAGCCTAATGCAATGTTGTGTCTCTCTGCCTTAGACTCTCTCTCCTTATCTTTCCCCTGCTGTCTGCATCTCCCCAGTGTCTATCACTTTGACATGGGCACATACACCCCTCCGTCCAGTCCTTCCACAGCTTTTCTTTCTGCCCTGTGAGTTTTCCCTTAAAGGGACGCTGTCTCCTTTAGCTCTTTATGGATCTGCTGGGCCACTCTCAAGTAGTCCAACTCTGAATCCAGGTGCAGGATCAGGTTTCAAGCTAAGAGCCATTGATTGTGTTTCTCTTGTGTTTGCCTTCTGATTGTCTAAAATGTTTACCTGCCTTTTACTGAACTAATGCTCTACTCAGCCTCTGCAGAATATGCAAGTATATAAAATCAATGCCATAACAATGGGCTGAAAGCATCCAGCCACTTTAGGTCAATAACAGGTAGCAGGTTAGCTTGTTTGCACCAGCACTGGCTGTTTGCCTGGCTTTCTGTGTGTTTTAAAAATACTGAAACTGAGAAGTTGTCCGAGCTTTTACAAGGCACAAAACTAGTTCTATGGCCAGTGTGTAAAGGTGAGGCCACATTACAGAAAAAGGCGTGACATTTGGGTGACATTTATGTGTAGATACAATGTGCACCTGGGATTTAGAACGCTGAAATGCCCATTGTGTCTCTCAAAATGCTGATTGACACTCACCAGTTTAGGTGCTCACCTTCTAACAGTGAAATAGCCAAATTGCTTTAAGGCAGTGCTGTCTCTGCTAACAGCTAATGTAGCACTATATGCACTCATGACTGCAGATGCTATAGGATAAAGTCTCTCCATAAATTAAGCTAGCCCTGACAGTGTACTGTCAGCTCTTGTTGGAGTGACAAGGGACCCACAGGAGACCTCAAAGCAGCTTTTTGTCTCCAGCACAACAGTCCTCCAATCATCACAGTAAAGGTCACTGTTTAGAGGCCAATGTCTCTCTGCTAAATAAGCACTATTATAATAACACTGAACCGGTCTGGTACTAAATGAGCACAGCAGGTTACAGCAGGTACAAGAAATGCTCTTTTACAAAAACCCTGATCCAAGAAGCCATGGCTGTCCCCAGGTGAAAATTTAAAATGATTAGGGGCCAGCAGCTAAGATTGGGCAATATTTTTTAAAAGTATTACACATCAAGACCTAACACTTATTAATTACCCTGTGCTGGTGTTGTTGGAGAATGAGAATTGCAGCTCATGCAATGTTCTCGGAGCCGTTTGTCCGTCTCATAACTCAGAGTTATTATATCAGCTCGATTTATCATTTGAGTGCACAGGAGCAGACCTCAGTGTTCTGTGAGGCTAGTTTCACCAGGGGACACTTTAGCTTTTAAGGACAACTAGGGAAACTGGATACATTTATTCAATACTGAGAAAAAAAAAATCACATAAATTGGACAAAAGTGAAGCTTTCCTGTATAGTTTTAGAATGGTCTGGATCTTTAAGAACTGCTTATATTGTGGGTTTCATTTAGGTATCATGATAGTGAACCTGGTATTTTCTTGGTATTGAAATTAAGTTTGAAATGTTAGTATCGTGATAAGACTAAACTGAATGCAATCAAAGCATGGCTGTTCATCATTAATCAAAATTTTATTGGGGAGAATATTTGCCAAATAAGCACTAATGTGGTGACAGTATGACTCATAAATTATATTGTGACTGGCACTTATTACTCAAATCAAGCTCCCGGGTGTTTGCCTATGTATCAGATATTTTTCCTCTGGGCATATTTGTTTGTTTGAACTGGTCTATATTCAAGCTTTCCCCCCAAAGGAAGCCAAGATAGAGCTCAGCTGCATGGAAACTGATGGTTGTTTTTGATTTCCACAGGCAAAGATTCCATGGATGTACCATTGCTGTCACACAACATTTGGACAGTTTAAAACTGCTCCATGTGTTTAGGTGGTAGGGGTTTCACATTAACAGAAGATTTAAAGGTGTATGTAACTTTTCTGGAGAAGCATTTGCCACTTGCTTGACTCTGCAGAGGTTTACCTAAAATGTACACAGTATGAATGCATACATGTTTTCCAAGGTATTATTGTGCTGAACTTGAATATATGTAAGATAGGCAAGTTTGTAGCCATGTGGAACATTCTGGGTTAAGCAATAACATCTCTGTGGACACAAGCTGGTGGTGGACCCACCAATAAAAAGGGGCATAGTACACCTTTAACAGTAAATGTGTTATTGTCTAAGGATCTCGGATTTTCAGGGTGGGATGCCATGCTTTTGCTTGAACTAGACATGAGCTCAACATTATCAAGTACAACATATAAACAGATATAAAATACAGTTACCTTATTGGACCCATGCAAAACCAAATAGGCCATACTATGCAGAAGAGAGGGCCCTCGTGGCATGTGCTGGTGCAGAATGCTCCAGCCCACACCCTGTTTCTAGACCAAACTATGCACGTGACAAATGAGCAAGATGAAATATTTGCTGTTTCTATCTGGCAACACATTCAAACTGTCTAGCATCAGCAAAAGCCCAGCATAAGTTAGAGATAATGTCTTTATTGATATCTTCAAAGATACATGAAGGAGACAGGGAACTAATTTATTAAGGATCTGTTTTGGACTATATGAATTCAAATTTATCATTAAAATTGTTTCAGATAAAATGTATTAAGCCTGTGACAATCTTGAGAGATATTATTAGTCCTTTTCTACTTAATGGGTTAGCTTCCAACATGTTTTTATGATCTAGGTTCTTCCATCGCTTATTCTAACCATGTAAGTGATTGATGTTTGGTCACATCCTGAAAGTGTTTCAGTTATTTTAGTCCATTAAAACCCTTTTTGTGGTTCAACAATTTCTGCTAATGGTTGAACTGTTATTCACAACTTTAGAAAATGTATGCCAATAATTCCATCTTCCACCCCATTGTGTAGCTGCATCGTAGTTGAGTAAAGGTGCAGGATAGAGAGTGAAATTTGTTATATACACATACACAGACAGACAGTGGTGATGAAATCACACAAAACTATTGGGGAAAAAAGAAAAGGTACTGCAGACTTGTCACAAATATGTTCTAATTACCCCTTGCCCCCCTTTTCCACAAAAGAAAGTTCAATTTGAAGTCTTTACAACAGGAAATTGAGTACTGCCGTGGTAATAAGGATTAGACACCAGTGAAACCTTCAGTTTAGGCCTTGAGTATTCATAGGGTCACATAATCCAAACACAGCAGATTGTACAAGATCGTTCAGCTGCCATAGTGACATCAGGCAAACTGCCTGTTTTTCCTTTTCTCTCCATTCATCACTGTAACACATGAACACTCCAGGTTGCAGTAATCAGTGCTCTGCTCTTACGGAGGAAGACCTCTCTGAGGCCAGTGGTACAAAATGGTCCCCCAAAGAATCCGGACCCGTCCCAGAACTGGCCTGGCTCAGCCCTCACTCAGCTGATGATGATGGATGGTTGGAGAGCGATGATGAATCGACTCCTGTCAGACCCTTTCCACATCCACATCTGGGACCGCATGCACCACAGTGTACTTTCCTACGAGCTGTTTCTCAAAAACACAATTACATCATTATGAAAATGCCAGAAGTGAAAAATAATTGTGTAGTTAAGTCAACAATATGTTCTTGAGCTATATAATAATAACAATAATGCATTTGGTTTGTGTGGTGCCTTTTTGGACAGTCAAAGACGCTTTATAATACATTATTCATTGACTCCACACATGGTGATGATAAGCTTCTTCTGCAGCCACAGCTGCCCTGAGGTAGACTTCTGACTTCAACCCTCTGACCGTCTGTCACTCACTCAGACACCACATAAGGTGGGTGAATTGTTTATGGGCACAAAAAAAGATGTTTGTACTGGTGAGATTGAAGAGCCTGGCTGGTGGTCATATGTTCAAACTACTATCTAATCTTTCCTCTGAAGTTCACACACTACTTGAACTGTTTATAGTTCAACACTTTCCTCTTTCGTTTCATCACTCTTTCTTAATTTCCTGTTTGCCGTGGATGGATCGCGCTGGGCCTTGTGTTATCTGTGCTCAGTGATTTGAGAGCTTCAAAGCCGGTTTGAGCCCTTAGAACCAAAGGGGTGTCTACCCTGCCCACCACGGTCAGCAAGGTGATCACCCAGGCTTTATGAAAGACAAGAATGTAGATGTTTTGTTTCAATCAAGTTAACATTTGATGCTGATGGCATTTAAGCAAATGGATCAATAAGCTGTGTGTCTGGAAAGATGTGGTAGCCTTGTGCAAGGACTGTAGAGTTTTTCAAAGATCATACACATGAATGCAAACTGGAGCAGAAGGAAACTATTTCTAACAAAAATTTCAATCAAGCTGGCTTTAAGTTCTTTCTCGTGTATCTGGCAAATAGCATCTACTGACAACAAACAACATAGCCACATCATTCATAGACAACAGTGTACCATCCACACAGATACGGACAATTGCAAACCAGATGTGTCCAAAGCTCCAACCTCAACTCTTCTTGATTGGAGCGATCCCACAGATCATGGTGAGTTGTTAGTTTTGAATGCAAGCTTTGAAAACTAACCCGATGGAAGAAATGAACATGGAATTAGTGGGTTTGATAATCATACAGGCTCACTCTTTCTCACACACCATAAAATTAGTCTATAATTTCATGTTTCCAAATGTGGAACCCTAATCATGATGTAACTTTCACTATTTCATCTTATATGCCAGTACATTTAGGGGGCATTCACGCGATCACCACATCAGTATTAAACCAGGACTAGAACAGGACCAAACCAAATCTACATAAGGACTCAAACCAAACATCCTTAAGTCAGTTAATAAAACAATTTAGATTAATTTATGTTTTCATACTTGATCGTGATCAAAACAGTAATTTTTCAGATAACACAGGAGGAGGCTCAGGACCAAAACAGTGTTGTCACAATACTTAGATTTCAAATTTGATGTTGATAATAAGGAAAAGACTTTATGCAGCTTTCAATACCAAGATCATTTAGTATCTTGGTATAAATCTTTTTGGACAACACCATCAAAATCACATTCATAAACACAATAGGATGAAATCTAAACTGACTAATTAAAGGAATAGTAACGTTTTTACAATCTGAACCTTATTTCGTTAATAAAACAACGTCATGTACTCACCCATTGTACTTTGGTGTAATTTGGAGCATGTCCGGAGAATTTGTAATTTAGCGATATCCGTAACGTGAGTGCTTGGGGCATATGGTTGCAGTCACCAAGTAACACAAACTTTAGCACTTTTCAAATCACAGAAGCTCAATGTGTCAGTCTATAGTGTTGCTGGAGTCAAAAGCGGCCTGAAACCAGATACCTAGCTATAGTTTCATTAGATTACGTCATCATGACTATATAGGCATAATAAACCAATTCAATGCAAACAAACAATAACTGTGTGTTGGCTACTTACTCAACTGAAAGTTGCCCGTGTGGTCCGGCAGGCTTTGGCTGGCTCCTCCAATTCAACTTCGGAACACGAAAAAATGTTTTTATTCCAACATCATGGCACGAATATCCTCCAGAGTTGACAGACACAGATTTCTGTTATCATCACCCAGACGTTCATCTCCTGGCCGCAAATCCCACTCAAGACAGCAAAGGCATTCTTCCTCTGTTGCCATCAACATACAATGTCCACATAAACACCACCAGGTACTGTCTTTTCGCTTACTCTTCTCTGGTGTGCTCCTCCTCAAACTTTCTCCGCTTCCTTCTTTGTAATACCTCCTCGTCCGTGTACTCAAAACAATAGGGATGGCCATCATACTCAAATAACTCCTTCAGTCTCAAAGTCCGAATCTTCTGCCATGTCTCACTTGCAACAGAAAAGTTCAGAGCGTTGTTTATGTGTGAATCAGCTGTGAATGCGCGCTGTCCTCGATGATGACGTAATTTAATGAAACTATAGCTGGGTATCGGGTTTCAGGCCGCTTTTTACTCCAGCGACACTATAGACTGACACATCGAGCTTCTGTGATTTGAAAAGTGCTAAAGTTTGTGTTATTTGATTACCGCAACCATATGCCCTGAGCACTCACGTTACGGATATTGCTAATCTACAAATTCTCCGAACATGCTCCAAATGACACCAAAGTACAATGGGTGAGTACATGACATTGTTTTATTAACGAAATAAAGTTCAGATTGTAAAAACGTTACTATTCCTTTAACCATGTTTTATATATATAGTAGTACAGGCCTGCTTGATTACTTAATGCCTAGACATAATTTGCTTTGTTAGCAGTATAGCAGTAATGTATAGTAGGCTATCTTTCCTCATGTGAACAGCTTAAATCGCGTGGGCAATCAAACTGAAATCAGCCTAATCATTTTGGCAAACAGGCAAAACAAACATGGAGGGTGTGAGTGATGTCTGGACAGTGCTCCGCAGGGCCCTGGGTGACCTCGAGAAGGGCCAGCCTCTTGACTAATTGGTGTTTAAGCTCAATCACAGCCAGCGCACTTCCTACTCCTCTGGGCTACCTAAATGCCTCTATTCTCCACATCAAGCCCCCCCCCCGTCTTAACTCCTCATTTTCGCTCTCTTCCTGGACCCCCCTCGCCACCCCCATCCTAGTCAGTCAGTCTGGTCTGACAGGAGGCACTGTGGGAGTTTAATTGCCTTGTATTTCCATGAAACCCACTTCATTACATTAACAACCCAGGCCCACGCAGAATATTTTGGACCTGCCACAATTTGTTTTTGTGTTTATAAGGCTCTTCTGGAGATCCCTCCTCCCGCACAGAGGGAGGAGGAGAAGGTCAGAGGCGGATCAGCAGACGCAGGCATACATTGTGATGCAAACAGGAGAAACTATGACAGGAGCTTCAATGAGTGCGCTGATGTGCAGAAGAAACCACATAAAGATGAGGAAGTATGGCCTGAAGGTCAACCTGGGCCATGACAAATACAGGATCTCACTGACTTTAATTTAAGTCTTGTAGACCTGTCCCTTTCCTAAATCCCAAAAGACATAAATGGTGCAATGCAAAAAACATAAATGTTACACATAGTATTTTTGTAATTTAGTAAACCAAGCACAGTGTGCATTACAAAAAGGAAGGAAACGTTTAACAAGGTCCTCAAAATATCTAGATTCCCAGCAAGTGGGAAATGATTGCCCCATACACACACACCCTTTGTCTTCATTCATGAATTTCTTAAGGTCCCACCCACTAAACGTACAGTTCATACAAAGAGGGCTGTGGGGCCCTGTGTGTGAGCTGCTTTCACAACACGAGTTCACACTGGCTACACATGTCACAGAGACATGAAAACATTTGAACTCAAGAAAATATTCAACACAAATCTCTGTCACTTTGCACCATTCACTAATCCAATCCAATCCAACTTTATTTATAAACCACTTTAAAAACTATACAGTTGACCAAACTGCTGTACACAGGTTAAAACACAAAACATGAGACACAGTAACATCAAAAACAGCATGATAAATGTCAACTACTCACACTGAGTTAAAAGCCAATCTAAAAAAAAAATGTTTTAAGAAGAGATTTAAAAACAGGAAGTGAGTCGGCCTGTCTAACATTCAGTGGAAGTGCATTCCAGAGTCTTGGAGCAGCCACTGAAAAAGCCCGATCACCCCTAAGTTTCCTTATTATATTCACTAGTGCAATGATTATGTGAAAACACTGTCAGAAACCCACAAGCAAATCTAAAACAGCACCCTCTAAAATAATCATAATTTTATATAGAAGACAGTGTGGAAAAGAGAATAAGTGAATAAGGAGAGAGAGAGGAAGACACTGGTGTGCAGTAGTGATAGGAGATGGGCCATACTCAGTGGGCAGAGTGAGTGAGCAGCTCTGAAAGTGGATATGAAGGCGGATGACCGCATTAACAAAACCTAATGGAACGGCTGGCTCCAACAGGCCTTGTCATCCATTATCTGACTGTTGCTCTGTGCAACCAAATAGGCACACAGCCTCAGCCACTACAGCTCAGCTGTCATATGCTGTGTTCTCCCTTTTTCATTGTCTTATTTCCACTGGCCTTAATCAAAAACATTGGTACAATCAATTATAAGGTACATTAATAAGCCTTGGCAGTATTACCTCCTCTGAGCCTGTGACCACAAATTATGGCCAGCTAAAGACAGAAGTGAAAAAACATTTCTGTTGTAAAGAAAGGCTCAAATTATATTTGGAATATGAGATGTCTACACTCAAATTTAAAAGACAACAACAGAGTTTCTTGACAGGTCTGTTAGCAGCATGGGTCTGAGGGCTTCCTAGCCTCCACAGTATGGCCGGTGTTGTGTGACCTGCAGCAGCATGGGGCGAACATGACAGCATTCTCTGACAATGGGAAGGACTGGTAAACCAGAGGGAGCAACTTACAGAAGCATGTTCTTCATAAATTGCTTGCCCTTAGCAGGCTAATCTTCTCTTAATCCACCGCACTTACCCACACACACAGTGTGCTCTCTTTGTGTGACCACAGTGAAAGTGTTTGAGACCAGAGGTCCAGAGCAAATGATTCAGGACATTCCCAGGAGCACTAAAAGAAAAGAGAACAGTGAAGACCTCATTGTAGATGTGAGAGTGAGGCACTGGACTTAATTTGTCTTAACCCTAACATGACTATAATTCATTTATTATTTGATTTGTTATCAATACAACTTGAATAACAATACTAAGTGGCTAGGCTCTATTTGACTACTTATTTGTAGGTACAGGAACCACACAGGACTAGATCTCTAAAGCACTCAAAAAGATCTAGGATTTCAAATAATTTGAGAAGATTGTAAAACAAGTAAATTGTCAAATCTGTCTAATTGTACATTGTGTGTGTAACATAGTAGTAACATTTGTTTTGTCCCTTTGTTTTTCCACTTAACACTCTCACTACCCTGGGCATAGATTACTCATAAAGCAGGAAATAATGACGCCAAGGTCCATTAAGTGGGATGGCAGAACATCATATCAGCATTAATCTCCCATTTAGCAAAGCAGCCCCTGGAGACAGACAGGAGCAGTGTGGAAGGCCACCAGAAAAAAGAAAATATACTCCTCACCCCAGATGCAGCCAAGCTTTTAATTAAGCTAACATAGCACTGGCCTTTAGTTATGACCAAATAATTCATAAAGAAAATTACATAAATTTAGCCTATTGAGAATAACTTAATCTTTAGGCAAGACTGAAGGTAGCACACATATAAAGTAAGCCAATAGGCAACATTAAATAGAGACATATTGTACAAATTAGCATGCAGAAATGAACTAAAAGTAGTGATGGGCGGATCAATACCAAAGTATTGATATATTGATCCTGATGGGGTATTGAATATGCATCGATCCTGGTATTAAAATATCGATACCAAGTCATGTTTTCTTACTGACTTAACTTTCAGTTTATTTAGTTCAAATTCATATGTGTTTTGTTCATTATTCAACCATTGCCAGTTGTCAGGCATTACTTTTCCTTCCGCGTTCTCACCAAACGTGGGGTAGTACGTCATCCCACAATAGACTCACTGCTGTGAGATTTCAGTCAAAGCGGCGCGGGGCTGCGGGAGCCATGGGAGACCGCAAGCGAAGTGTGGTGTGGAGTTACTTCCACACCGTGGATGACAATGTTGCAAAGTGCAGTGTGTGCCAAAAAAAAAGATCCGATATTGTGGCAATACCACAAATTTTAAATAAACACTTGATCATAAATCATAAACCTCAGCATGACGAAATGCTACTGACCAAACGACGACAGGAGGCTAGTCAGGCAGCTCCCTCCAGCACAGCAGCAACAGCAGTACGACAGAGGTCAGCTGCCGAGGCGTTTGAGAGAGGGAGAATCCAGGTAACCATCAACCATGTAGAAGACTAAGAGTAGTGTATGTGAGAAGAATGTATGTATGTGCAGGGCTCTCAAGTTTTGAGCGGGGTCGTGCGTGAGACTGTAATTTCCGAGGAGCGGGGGGGGGGGGATTGCGTGAGAAATGCCGTGTGAGTCGAATTGCGTGTTGAGAGCCTTAACTTAAACTACAAAGCAACTAATGAGAGTTATATATAAATTAAGTTATTACCTGATGGTTCTCAGTTTGTTTTATCATCACCACACTGAGAGGGGCGGGGAGGAGGGACTGGGGCGGGGGGGAGCAGGACATTTTTAACGGATTCATGTAAGAGTCTGGTTAATGCACCGGGCCCGCGTCTCACCGCAGCTCACCATGGGCAGTTCGGCTCTGGGCCGCGCGTATTCCGCGCGAAAGCCGTCGGGGGGGACACGTTACGCACAGACGGAGACACCGGGACCGGAGTCGGTGCGTCTCAGAGGAGACGTGGCACCGGGACTGAGGCTCAGGACGTGCCCGGGGGTCGGCGCGTCTGCTCCGGCCTCCGCTCGGACTGCACGAGACACCGGGACCGGAGTCGGTGCGTCTCAGAGGAGACGTGGCACCGGGACTGAGGCTCAGGACGTGCCCGTGGGTCGGCGCGTCTGCTCCGGCCTCCGCTCGGACTGCACGGTCGGGAGCAGACGCGCCGTCCCCCCCTCCTCCTGCTCCCCCGGAGCAGGGGGAGGACCGGGGACGGGACGGCGCTGAAAACGCGCGGAGCCTGCATAAACTAAGCCACACAGACCGATTTTCTGGGCACAAAAAAATAAAAATAATAATAAAAGAAATCAGCTTGAGAAATGTCATGTGTGGCGTGTGAGCGTGTGAACACGTCGAATTGCGTGTGTCACACTCTCAATGTGTGAGACTTGAGAGCCCTGTGAGAGTGAGAATAGTGATACTTCATTTGTTGTCTTTTTTCATAGGCTGCAAGTGCCCAACTTACAATAGATTTATTTATTTTATTTATTTATTTGATAGGGACCATGCACATTAATGAACATAAGTATAAAACAAATATGCCAAATTTTAGCTACAAAGCTAGTTTTCATCCGCAGTCCCTCTGGCAGGCAAATACATAAAAATACAACGTGCAATACAAGCAACACAAACAAAAGTCTAGTGGTCACATTTGATGTCTGCATTGCCATTTTCATTTCATTTTCATTTCATCAAAGGATTTTTTCCGATATCTGATGTTAGAATGTGTGGAGCTAAGCCCCCTGGTGGAGCTTTGCGAAACCAAGGTATCTAGTTAGAGCCAGGTTAGTGTTTTTCTGTAGTATTAAAAAAATTATGAAAGTATCGGTATCGATATCGCGATTCTAACCCTGGTATTACTTGGTATCGTATCGAAACAAAAATAACTGGTATCGCCCATCCCTAACTAAAAGTTAATTTACCCCACGCTTTACTTTACGGTTTAATCTGGAGCATGGCGCCACCTGGTGTCAATGATCAGAGTTACAATCCTCTCAATTAGTTGCCCGTGACAGTGCCAAAAGGACCTCTTTGTTTTAAACTATCTAAAATAATTAAAATGGCGCAAAGAGAAAATGAAACTAAATCAAATACAAATTCTTACTAAAAGATGTAGCTGTGCTTGTGTCCGTGTGAGGGGTAAAACGGGGTAAAAACACATTAAAATAGGTAGCTCACTAGTTGCCTGAGTCGTTGGGATCTGGTGGCTCCGCTCTCTAGAACCGAGAGCGACAGGATATACTCGTGTTTTAACTTTTAGCTCTGTCCTACATCCGACAGTCAAAATGTTTGAAGAAGCCAGTGAAGTGTTTGACAACATGTTTAAATCCTCTTTCCCCCTCACCTTTATCGTGTTTATACCCGCGGTGCTTATCCTGGTCTCCCCGCTCCCGGCCGAAGCGGCACACGAGTTCACGGTTTACCGCATGCAGCAGTACGACCTGCAAGGACAGCCCTACGGTGAGATTTATATGGTCTGCTTTATCACTCTTTGTCTGCGTGAACAGGTTGCTTTTTACGTGATCAAATTTGGCATAAACATTGGAGCCTGTGAGTCAAATTCATTCAGCGGCAGCCATTCAATGACTCGGAGGCTAATACCGCACACTCCCCTTAAACCAGTGGGGTTAGCCAGAAAGCCTTTGAATGTAACACCAGTCATGTATGAAAGAGGCATATTTGAATGAAAAACATGTAACCCATAATAAATATCACTTTGAAACACACAATTCATGTTGGCAAACCTACACGGATATGTTTTTGTTCTGTATGAATGTAAACCAGGCAGTGATCACAGGGCCCACTAGAGTCCACCCACATGAAGATATGTGATGGTTTTTGGACTGGACAGGCCGAGGATCTACGGGTCACACTCACCTGTGACCACCTGGAATTCATTTCTCACAAATTTCACAAAAGCTGTCCAAATTGTATCCCACCCTCCAGGTACCAGAAATGCCATCCTGAATACAGAAGCTCGCACTGTTGAAGCAGAGGTACTAAGTCGTCGCTGTGTGATCATGAGACTGGCAGACTTTTCATATGAGAAATACCAGAAAGCTTTGCGGCAGTCTGCCGGGGCTGTGGTGATCATTCTACCCAAAAATATGTCAGCTCTACCCCAGGACATTGTACAGGTACCAGTCATAACTTTGGATTGGACTGGAAATTTTGCCATGTCTATTTGTTCTGGTTCTAATTTAGATGATACACAAAATATTGCCTTTATCACTACAATGAAGTTCCTCTTTTTTGCAGCAATTTATGGAGCTAGAGCCGGAGATGCTGGCCACAGAAACCATAATCCCAGTGTACTTTGCCATGGAGGATGATGAGTTGCTGTCCATCTACACACAAACTCTGACCTCCTCCACATCCCAGGGGTCTTTATCAGCAGCCGAAGGTAAAAAGGCATTTCAGACAAGACTAACAGGTTTAATTACAAATAAATAATGTGTAATATTTTTATACGTAAGCAACTGACTGCATATTCTTGTGTTTTCATAGTGTTACTTCATACAGCCACAGCAAATGGTTTTCAGATGGTCACGAGTGGAGCTCAGAGTAAAGCTGTCAGTGACTGGGCCATCACCAGTTTAGAGGTAGGGAACTGTTTTGTTTTTGAGAGATTATTCTCTGTAAATTGTATAAAACTGATTTTTTTTTTTTATATGTATATATAGGGGTGGGCAATATTGACAAAACGGTATCTTTTTGGGGGATCAGAAAACAATGTGCACATGATGTTCTGTCAATATAACGTGTTAAATTTCAATTACAGCTACAATTACTTCTTCTAACCAGGATATCGTCTGAAGCCAACAAAATTCTGTCAGTATCAGCGCCAATACCTGCTAACATATCATAGTATTAGACAAATGTGAAATGACTGTTAAATTACCCACAGAAATATCAGTTCATATCCTTATTTGGAAGTTTACAACACATGTTTTGTTTTTTTCATTTTCAGTGAGCTTTTTCTGTTGCATTTTTATCCTCAGTAATGTACTCGATATTGAAATTTTGCATTGCTCAAAACTCAACATCACAAATAATGATTTTTTCCATATTTTGATAATCTGGTCAGGAGCCTTTGCATAACTAAAAAGGACTGCATTTCACAGGGTCGTCTGGCAGGAGTTGGTGGAGAAGATCTGCCTACAATTGTTGTAGTTGCTCATTACGATTCATTTGGTGTTGCTCCTGTATGTATCAAGTACCTAGTTTTCCATTTTATTCTGCTTTTATTTGTTTCAGTAACATCTATTTTTTTTTTAACCAGTGGCTTTCTTATGGTGCTGATTCAAATGGTAGCGGGGTGTCTGTGTTACTGGAGTTGGCTCGTCTCTTTTCCAAACTTTACACGTACAAGAGGACACATGCTGGGTGAGACGTACCCTTATTTTGTATTGTTTTAGCTATGTGTCTGGGAAAAACATTTGCAATAAACCTGTTACTTTTATTGTGTGGTCCATTCTTTGAAACAATGTGATTTACTGATCCCATAACCTTGTGTTTTCTACAGATATAACTTGCTGTTCTTTTTATCGGGTGGTGGAAAATTTAACTACCAGGGCACCAAACGCTGGCTGGAGGACAACCTTGACCACACAGGTGCAGTTCAGTGAATGAAATAATGAATTATCCCTCCCTTTTTTAAAAATGTGTAAAATAAATGAATGAAGATTTTGATCTCTATTTAGACAAGCTTTTCCATTCCATTGTATCACACTTGGGATTGTTTTGTTACAGCTGTCATTCAGTTTTATGTCATTTGCTTTTGTGATTGTGATTCAATAGACTCCAGTCTGCTGCAGGACAATGTGGCCTTTGTGTTGTGTTTGGACACTCTGGGCAATGGAGACTCTCTACATCTGCACGTGTCCAAGCCTCCCAAAGAGGGTACTCCTCAGTACCAGCTGTTAAAAGAGCTCGAGATGGTAAGCACTGCAAAACATACTTTCGTGTTTTTTAATGTGAATCTGTATGGCATCCCCTTCAGCAGTGTCGTGCATTGACACTGGCTTACCCCTGACAGTGTCCTCTGAGCCGAGTTCTGCCCCGGTTCTGGCGCTGACGAAAGTAGGTCCGGCAAGTTAGCGGGGACAGTTAATAAAGCTTCTTTTCTTCTCAAAACAATATTTGTCCAAAAAGTGATATAGCTGCGTCACAAAACAGTTACACACGAAAAAGTCAGAAGTCATAATCGCTTGGTGCTATTTTCTCTCGAGTCGTATCACTACGCGCCTATTATTATTATTATTATTATTATTATTATTATTATTATTATTATCAGCCTGTTTACTTGTAAGTGGCGATGTTTACAATCTAGCATTTATTCATTACAGCTGTTTGTTGCTCAAAAACACAATTTCTTTTGAAAATAGGGGCGACTCTCCACAGATCTGAATATTAATATAGCGTAGTGCTGTAACCTGCTTGTTTCCCTCATGATAGAAAAGTTTAATCTATACTGTGGAACATTCTAGACAAAGCAATAATATTTACATGGAGATGAGCAGGTGGGGACCCTCCAAAAGAATTTTTACTGTGTGCACCTTTCAGTTTTCCATGTCAACTACATTCAGACATGTGCTGTTCAGATATGCTCTTCTGGTCTTAGGTGGTCTCCAGTCAGTACCCTGAGGTCAAGTTCTCCATGGTCCATAAGAAGATTAACCTTGCAGACGATATGTTGGCGTGGGAGCATGAGCGCTTTGGTATTCGCCGCCTGCCGGCCTTCACCCTGTCACACCTGCCGTCCCACCGCCTGGCACAGCGTTCGAGCATCATGGACGTGCGGTCAGTGTCCCCCTCCTCTCATTACGGAGTGGGAGAGCCCCCTGCTGGGTGGGTTCATTATTGCAAGTCTTTGCGTCTTCAAATAACATTTTATAGCCCCATATATTTATGTTGTACATGTTTTTTTTTGTTTTTGTTTTTTAACTTTTTTCACCTTTCCCGACCTATTTGTCTTGTGCTAGTCCTGATATTGTAGTCCCTGTTGAGATCATCATCTTCACGCACTGAGTGACTAGTTTCCCTTGTAAAACAGATTCAAAATTACACAACACATGTTGACATATTTGAGACTGATAGTTTTCTTTTTAGGTTTGACTCAGATGTTTATTGAGATTTCACTTTCTGCTCTTTTGTGTCTTTCAGGCCTTATGTTGATGTGAAGAAGCTTGGCAGGAACACAAAAATTGTTGCAGAGGCTCTTGCCAGGGTTATTTATAACCTCACAGAAAAGGTATAGGTATAAGGCTATAAAAACATAACAAATAAATAAATAAACATAACAAAAATTGCCACTGCCTATATTAGTTCATAATACTATTTTGATCACTGCACAGGGTGCTCCAGGAGACCTGCAGATTTTCACTGAACAAATGGTAAGCAGCTCATGTGAATACGCAAAGATATTTGTATTTGTATACATGTATTAATGTTTTGCATCACATCAGCAGGTGCAGGAGGAGCAGCTCTCTGCGGTGGTAGAGTGGCTCACAGCTCAGCCACGAGCTGCACAATTGGTCGATAAAGACAGCAGTGTTGTTTCAACACTGGAGTATCATCTCGTGCGTTACCTCAAGGATGTGAAGAAGCATTATGTCAAAGCAGATAAGAGGTGAAGAGCTGTGCACCACTCACATGTGTTTCACTTTTATCAATTTGAGTTTTCTGTTTCTCAACCAAAGTAATATTTTTTACTTTCAGAGATCCTGAATTTGTGTTTTATGACCAGCTCAAGCAGACAATGAACGCTTACAGGTAAAGTCCATTTTTATGACTATATCTTTAATTCTGCCAAAGATATATTTAGTTTGAAGTAACAGTACAAGGGTGCAAGCTTGGTTCTCACAGTAGATCTACAAGTGACAAAACCAGAAGTTTCAGTTTTGTTTTTGTTTTTTTTCTCCTCTAAAGAGTCAAGCCGGCCATTTTTGACCTGCTGCTTGCAGTCTGTATTGCAGCATATTTGGGTGTTATGTATCTTGCAATTCAGGTAAGCGATTTTGTAAACAACTAAAAATATTGAATATTGTCTAGTTTTCTAATAAAAGCATTGTCCTTGTTGTGTCTGCAGAACTTTGGCGTTTTGTACAGTGTGGTCCGTAGAATTACCCAGCCTAAAACAAAGACCCACTAAACAGGAGTGACGGAGACTTCAGTTTAAAGGTGTATTCTACCAGTACAGTACACTTTCCTCAACCTGCAACCTATGATGTCACATCTTGTCTTGCTGCCAACTTAACTCATACTGGTTAAGGGTATCAGGAATGACCAAAATCATATTTTTGTCCTGGTGCATGCTTTTTCACAAGATCAAATATTTCTTGCTAATACTACATGAATCATAAATATTACTTTTCCATTGAATCCTACATTGCCTTTTCAAACTGTACCAGTGACCTCTCTGTGAATTTTGTCTTGTTGGCAGCTAGACCATTTTGAAATTACTCAAGGCAAGTGGTCAGAATAAAATGTGAACTATAGTGATTTCTTTATCTCTCCTATTCTGTCCCAACACAAATTTAACCTAATTGAAGCACTTCCTGGTCTATAAATGTACAAATAATAAAATAACAGTTTTTGATTTTCCCCTTTTCCCCTTCTTGGCATAAAAAATGATCATTATTTCTGGAGTATTTCTTAAAATCTGTGCTTCATTTAAAAAATTATACTAGTTAAAGTTTATAGAACATATGAACAGTTAACCCACTCTTAAGCTTCACTCTTCACTTCATGTAACACTTATTTTTTACACAATTCTTTCTAGTCACTTCCTTTGGTCTGTCAGCTTTTTTTTTTTTGCTGATTATGAGTTTTTGTGACCGAACGAAAACCTTGGCTACGATTCTTTCATACATTTTAAATGCCATAGCAATATTCAGGTCAAGTCAGCATAGCAGTTATGTTAAGGTTGAAATCCCTTGAAAATATGGGCAACACCACATACTGTGAGAATTATATAGAGCTAATGTTGAACCAAACTATATAATAGCCATGTGGACTTGGCCTTTATTTTGCCTGTTGTGGGTGAATGCTGTTAGATGTATTTTTCATGCATGTTTCATCACCACCCCCCGGATGTGTGTCAATACGGTGTGTGGTACTTATTTATTGATGGCTTCCATTTGTGCATTGCATTGCACTGAGGTCTTATTTGGTCTTAACTGTAAAATATTCACACAACCTTGAAGAAATGATGTGATTTGAAATAAATGGACACAAAATTTGTTAACTGGCATGTTTTTATTGTGTGGGTAAATAAAACATTAACATTTGACGTTAAAATTGTATTACAAAAATGTTTTAATCATTGTCATACTTACAAATGTATTAATGTTGTATAATTTTAACAAAATGGGGCAATTTGTGTTGGATTGGTTTAATGGACATGTATATTTAAAATATCTCAACGAATAAGTTCAATGAATGTATTTCATTTTCCAATAAGTCCTTAAAATTCTAAAATTCCCTTCCTGTTCCAATTCACGATCAGCATCAGAAATCCTAATAATAAATTACAGTGCAATTTAATAAACAAATACAGGGCTTAGTGTCCCTCCATTCAAACCCAGCACTCACAAGCCTCTGCCTTTTGGGTGGATATTTTGGCACAGTCAAAGCATTGATGTAAATACCGGTACTTGCCGTAAAGGTCAAAGTATGAGACCCAACTCAGCCAGACAAGACAAGGTTCAATGAGAGGCACTAAGTTTTATCATTTTTGATCAGTCTACAAAGGGACAAGTTTATATTACACATAGGTCTGTATTAAAATCAATTCATTTAAAGCAATACTCAATAAAATCACTAATTAACAGCTGACTGTCCAAACCAAGTGTTTAAACAGCAACTTAAAACAGCATAGATTGATCAATGTTGCAATATTGATGAAAAGATTCGTTCTTTTTATTTTTTGAGTATTAGTGGTTTTAGTTTTGAGTTACTGTTCTTGGCTTTAGAAAGGCAGTCTGAAGCTGCTGCCTTCACACATGGTACCATACAACAAATGTATCCAGGTCTAGCTCACCTAGTCTCTATCTAAACATAAAATATTAGCTCAAATGAAACCTATTCTCACAGTAGTGCAGGGCTCGCTACAGCAATGCAAGTCCTTTGTGAACATGAGGTTTTAAAATAATTGTATTTTACACTTAAAGTCAGAAAGGATTGTACAGTACTGATGTGTAGTTGGACTACAGTGATACGAGCCAGCATTTACATCTGAAACTAGATCCAGATGTGAGTGATGGTCCCTGGATATCTCGTCTGAAGAGATTACGTCATTTAAAAAAAACAGGAAACATGACAGCTTGGAATAGTGCTTTTTGAGACAAAACACAGCAGCAAAACAAATTTAACTGCGTGAACTACACAAAGTCAAAATGGTGCAAAAGCAGGAGGAGGCTGAGGAAGACAGATGGACACAACGGTCACTCCTCCTCCAACAGAGGGCATCTGTGGCCTGCTCCAGCAGCACAAGCATGCTGTTCATTCAAGCAAGGGCTCAAATTTGATCATGAAGAGTAAATAGATCCCTTATTTCAACAGTTTAGACATGTGTTCCCCACACACACACAGAATAAGCCAATGAAACCCAGTCACTACATCTGTATATTCAATAGCCACACATGATGACAGCATGAACCGCACATAACATTAAGGTTTAGCTTGAACTTGTCTGTTTTACAGTCTGTGTGTTTAGTGGTTACAACAGCTTTTAAAAGTTAAGTTTGGACATTAAAAGGTAACTTACATAGCAAATGGCTTCATCATTTGTTTATCTTCATAGCATCTTCAAAATCATTCCTTCATGCATTCCTGAATACCATAAATTGTGCATACATAAGTTTTTATCATATGTTTATATTTTACAATATTTGAGGCTATTGTTCTTGTATTTGTTGAAGTAAATAGCCGTCACCCATGAAATGACAAATTTTTATGTATAAAAATTGTCAACACTGTATTAATATGAAGATGATTACCATCAATCAAATCAGGCTGTTTGCTGTCATTAAATCAGCAATAAGCTTGCATGCCTTCATATCAGTGCAGCATCAGATGCTTAAGCAATGTACACTGAGGAAAGACTACAAACAAAAGGTTCCTACACTACAGAAAAGTCCCAAGACAGTTGTTCGTAATTGCTAAAATCAAACATTTTACTATAGTTATTTACTCAGCAGCCTTTTTACATGAACATGTTCACACACACACCACTGTGGTGTTTTAAGTTCATATCCATCAAGGACACAGTACGGAGGCACCACCATTACCACTAACTGTGCGCAGTGATATGAAAATCAATACAATGTGGTGAGAGCAGTGGACAGAGCCAGGCCACTCAGCATGACCAGAACAGGAGAAAGCAGTGATTCCTTACTCCTCTGATTTCACCCAGTTTGTAGATGATGGAATGAGGGGCCAAAGAATGACTTTATACAAAAGTCAACTTGTGCCAACTATCGTTTTCCACTTTCTAAATATAAAACAGCTTTAGATTCCTACCCAAACACATGTGGGTCACTCACTCAGTCAGGTGGAGATCCACATCCTGTGCAACCAAGTACTGACCAACTACTGTCTGACCAACTACAAATGTTAAGACAAAAAAATGTTACCTGAAAAAAAAAACATTCACAGTGCTCTAAAATACTGAGAACAAAATTACATGGTTAAAATGAAAACAAACAAAGAGTAAAAAACTACTGACTGACGAAAAACGTTATTCCTTTTTCGACACGAGTGGTCCTTAGAGAGCATCTTGTGTTGTATTTGCCGCTTGTTGACAGGTGAGGGCGACACAAAGCTTGTTATAGATGCTTCTCCTTGGTGATCCCGTTCTGCACGTGCTTCCTGTTGAGACAGACAATGGAGGAGGATGAGTTTAGGGTCGTGGGTGCTTGTCGGCAGAGGGAATCATCAGATGTGAAGCATTAGTGCACAGAGGCTATCAGCGGTGTTCAAGGCCTCTCCGATAAGGATAACACATAATCACATCTCCGTATGGTGTGAGGCTCTTTGATCCCATCTACTCTGGCCCCCTTCACCCACCACTCAAAGACCACAGAGCTGCATTTTAAGTTAATAAACCAAATGTTCCTGGTTTTAGTTATGTAATTGGTTATGTATCAGTTAAAGTAAATGTGAAAACAAAGGGATCATCTATCACAAAAATACCAAAGTGTGTTTTTTGCTGCAGAATCAATAGTGTTTGCTTTTTGCTTTCAGCAGCTTTTCGTATTTCTGGGTCAGAGGCAACTACTGTTTTTCGCTCAAAATCAGTGAAAAACATCTAGTGGTGATCAAAGGTTAACACTGTAATAATCAGGTTCACAGTTGAAACAGCTTTGAGAGGCCCTCTGATAAAAACATACCAATCTATAGCTGCAGATAAAACACAGTCGTTTAAGTTGAGTTGATGTTTGCTGACATATGCAATTCCCTCTAGTAACACCAATCTATATCTGAACAGTGAACCATTTCACAATGATGAGAGAAAGCAACAAATACTGACATACTGACAATAAATATGATATTTGTTAGTCTATTATATGTTATTACCACAATGTATAGTTTGTCTTGCTTCAACTTTTTTAAATAACCAGGGTTAAAAATATACATAGAGGTATCTTACACAAACACCATTAGACGATAATAGGCCTTGTCTGTGCAGTAGCTCATACCATAATGACTTGTTTATTTTTGACATCTTCCACAAATAGCTCCCATAAACCGCAGCTTGAATTTGTACCCAAGAGGCTGCTAGTAAAAACAATCCAAACATTCAGTACAAACCTGCCAATGAATGCACACACTACCGCCACCTCTTCCCCTCCCTCTCTTTCTCCTTGACTCTCTCCTTCTCCATTTGCCTTTTAACTGAAATAAAACCAGAGGCGTGCGTTGTTTCTCACCCGTGGGCGGAGTTGTGATGTCCAGCATCATCCGCGTCGCTGCTGTCGTCCTGAGCATGTCTGAGTGCCTCCGCCGCCGCCTTGTCCTCCTCCTCGTACTCCCTGACGTCATTCACCTCCTTCATCTTCAGGACTTTGACAACGAAGAGCACAATAAACTGAGAAGAGAAACATAAAAGAAATATTGATTACATATATTCAGGACAATAATATAGCACTAATACACAAGGGGAGTGCTTTATATATTGTTAGAGTGGCCACAAAATCTCAATTGCTCAGTAGGGGTAATTTAGAAAAAATAATATCCCCTGGATGAATACACTGATTACGTAGTGTGTTTGTGTTAAAGTGGGAACAATATTTAACTATTCTGAGTAGAACTGATGTTCCCAAAGAAGAGGGTTACAAGATGACTTGGAAGATATAATTATGCAATTATCAAATTTTAAGTAACTGTACATTTTAAAGGGCCGCTATTATGCAATATTCTGATTTATGTTATAATGTTGTTTCCTCATCACAAACATGCCTGTTGTGTTTTTTTTCATTCACTCATATTTTACACACAAACCCTGCGTATTTAGGTTGAGTTCTTCTCTCAAACAGAAAACATCTTTTAATGTCATATGGTAATACAGGAAGTGCTCCACTGTGTTTTTAAAGTCCATACACTTTCCCTAGAATCATTTTGATAATTTCAGCCCTGGAATTGCCAGTCTCTGTTCATGTTTTTGATGAGGTACATGATAGATTGATTGATTGATTGATTGATAGATAGATAGATTGATACAGACAGACAGACAGACAGACAGACCAACAGACCGACAGACCTTTATTGTCCCTGAGGGGAAATTTGTTTCCACAGACACTGTCAGACAAACAAGGACACATATGGACATCACACATGCAAATGAGGAGTGGATAAGATGATTACATATTATTGTTAAGTGCAGCAATGGCAGAGGACACAAAGTTTTTACTGAAGCGTGCCCGCTTCCACCTCAGAGTCCTGTACCTGCGGCCAGAGGGCAACAGGCAGAAGTGATTGTGTAGTGGATGGTCTGAGTCTCTGATAACTGTCCGGGCCATACGTGTGATGGATTTATTGTTGAAATGTGAGAGGTCTATGATGGGCTGATTGATGATTTTGGAAGCTGTGCGGGTGACCTTGGTGAGTTTGTTTCTGTTGGTGATGGAGAGCATATTGAAGTAACGGGGAGCAGTAGAGAAGGATGGGTTGTAAGATGAAGTTGTGGGGTGACGGAGAGAGCATGGAGTTTGCCTAACATGGCTTAAAGCTCACAGGAATCCATTTTGTGTATTATAGGACCTTTAAATAACACAATAAACTGCTCAAATATATACAATTAACCCTGATTTACATGTTTTGCTAAATATAACCCTTTGGTTGTAGGGCTTTGGGAACCCGTGATCTAGAGGAGGTTGAATTTGTTCTTCAAATAAATGGCTGTTTTGAAGGTTATCCATAGCCATTTACAATCTGTGACTTTACAACACCTCTATGCCAATTTATGAATATAACTTTAAAGAGCTGATTTTGTGAAATCCGAAATCAATATCTAACAAAGGCTTTCTATATGATGGATAGGTTTGGGTCTCCTTACCAAGAACCAGTATATGTTCATGAGCAGCAGTGCCAGCAGCAATGCATTGAAGAAGAAGTAGAAAGGAATGTTTGGTACGGACTGCAGACTGGATACACATGTAGCGTACAGAACCTTCAAGGGGAACCAGTAGAGGCGAAACCAAAACCTACAAGACAACAAGCCATGACATACACATCAAGAATATTACAATAACAATGAGTTAAACAGTCTGAAGTCTTTACCATGTGATGCTGAAGCTGACAGAGCCCATGTTGGACAATATGTCGTTAAACAGGTAATAGCCTCCGCCTCTAGTCTTCAGGTAGACGTTAAGTTTGGTGAATTCAAGTTGAATGTCATTGATATCATGCAGGAACAGCACAAGTATACCTATATTGTGGTATCTAAAATAAGGAGATATAAGCATGTGTTATTATTTCATATTGAATCATTTTTATTCACATGTACATTTTATGTATGTCTGTTCCTGGCATACATCTTGCTGAGGGACAAGAGTTGAAAAAATGTTTATAGGTAATGCAGGCACATATATATGGCTCTATGAAATTTAATATCAAGTTAAACAAGAACTGATCGGCTCAATCCTGTGTTTGTCGTGTATCAACACCTACCCCAGAGACCTGTGCTGCAGTACATGCAGGAGGACAATTCATTATCAGTTGCAGTGTTTGGGTTCGTGAGAGGAAGGCATTTTAATGTAATACACTATGGTATTAAAATAACGTATAATCATAGTGCATAGTGTGCTGTGCATAAGGATTACCTTGTAATCTTCTAGAAACAAAGTTCAGTATAACTGTAGCGTCATAGGGTTGTTTTGACCTCTGGCTGTACAGCGTTCAATTTGCATTTGCTTTGTATTTATTTAATTACAGGAAGGAACTTGCAGGATATTTTCAGATCTGTCTTATCAGTTCCTGTTCTATTTCTTCCTCAGAATCTGATTGGTTTGAGGGTAGTTCACAGAAGACAACCATGGAGCACTTTTAACTGTAATAGTATTGTAGGCCAGTTTGGTTGGCTTTGTGCTAGTGTAAATTAAATACATGCAAATGCCAGTAAACCTTCTATGCACACTATGTCTCCAAAGGTTTACTGTCATTTGCATATAATATCAAACTATACTGTAAGTATGACGTACCTGAAGGCATAGGAGAAGCATATAAGGGCCAGTGTAATGATGTGATGCACCACCATGACAGCAGAGTCCTTCCTCCATGCGTCCATGTAGACTGTGGCGTAGATTGAATGGCCATAGAAGCTGCCCTGTATCAGGTAGGCAACAGCAATGTCTAGAGGCACTGACATCCCACTCTTCCAGTCTGGATAAAACAGAAAACAGTAGGTTAAAGACCTTTAAATTACCTTTTTACAACAACACAAACAGCCTGACTGTATAGTTTAAAGGACCCATTTTACGCTTTTTTTTAATGTAATAATGTTGATTCCTCATCATAAACAAACCAGGAATTGTGTTTTGTTTCATTTACACATGTTTGACACACAAACACCGCATATTTAGGCTATGTTCTTCTCTCAAATAGAAAATACTCTCTTCCAACTTGTAATGTCAGATGGTAATACAGGAAGTGCTCCACTGTGTTTTTAAAATACATACACCTTCACTGGAATCGTTGCAATCATTTCAGCGATGGTATATTGACCATCTCAAAGCTGCTAACTTGAAAACTACCACTACATGATATCACAAGGTGGAACAGAGCACTTTGAGCTTTGGACATGTAGACAGACTAATGATAAAGGTTTACTTAAACAAAGACAACTCCAGATATTTTTTCGATGAGTTAACAGCGTTATAACATGACTTTTCAATTTTGCATATTAAATGACATTTAACCTGTGGTTTGATATTGAGAACAAGGGCACTGCAGCAAAACACGTGGTAAACAGCCCATGAATTTAGTTGATGTTGTAGCTCTTAGCTGTACAGCAGGATATAGCATGGTCAGCCTTTTTGGCAAGCTAACATGGTTTCATTTTAATTAAAAATTAACCACAGGATTATTCCGAAACCCTTAAAGACACAAATATAAAGACAAATAGTATAGTGGCAAGCCTGGCATAAGAATAGAAAGGTAATTGTGCTTTACTCTAAATATACTAACCTTGAAATGGCACTAAGATGGTAAGAGATAAAGAAAGTAATTCAGTAAGTTTAAACTTGGCACTAGGTAACACATTTTGAAGTGCTAAAGAAAATATATAAGATAAACACAGTATAAAAGAAAACCCTACAGCAGGATTATCTCCTTGAAAAAATAAGAGAATGAAACAGTAGAAACTAGTAGTATCTATAATTTGTCAATGAAGTTATTTATTTAACTTTTTTCAGCTCAAACGTTGTTGTGGCCATACCATTTGTCAAAGCCTGATCTCGTCAGATCTCAGTAATGAGTAACTCTTCAAGTTTATTATAATATTGTGATGTGTGAGCTTTTCCCTTATGGAACAATTAAATTTGTTAGAATTTGGATGGGAGACCGCTGGGAGGTGCCACAGGGAAGCGCCAGTTGCAAAAACTGTTGTTGTGTCCTTAGGCAAGGTACTTCACCCACATTGCCTAGTATGAAAGTGAAGTGTGTGTGTGAGTGTTGGTGGTGGTCGGAAAAGCCGATGATGCAGATTGGCAGCCTCACTTCAGTCAGTCTGCCCCAGGGCAGCTGTGACTACAATAGTAGTTTACCACCACCAAGTGTGAAGTGAATGCACAATGAACTGTAAAGCGGTTAGGTGTCTTGAAAGGCGCTATATAAATGCAATGATTAATTAAGGAATTAGTAGAGAAAAGTTCCCCACTAGTATACTCAGTATAGTGATTATTGTGAAAGGTCCACTTGGCACCTGGGCAAACATCTGCATGAGTATATTTGCCCTAGTTAAGATATCTACACAAAGTAAATACATTGTTTGTTTGAAGTATATCTGAGATATATGGGGGCTGAAGAATATACAAATAGCCTCTGCGTGCAACTGATTGGACATGAATGCTCTTTGGCTCAGATCACCACATAGTGAACTATATACAGTGACTTCCAGGGGACACCAGATGTGAGGGGTCAGCTGGGGTAGTTACTGAAGCGCGACTGAAGGAGAGGGGCAACAGGGATCAGTTTAACCCTGAAGCACGAGACTGAAAACAAGCCCCACACGGCCTGTTACGTTTACCTCAAAAACATCTCAGATCTACAATGGTTGAATGGAAACTTTCACTGCGCAGTTTGAGTGAGGTTTGTCTGTGTTGAGATGAGGTTTCTCTTGGGCCTCGTGTAATGTTTATTGATTGGTCCTTCCGTCATTAAACATTGAGAGGCAGGCTGCTCAATGAACACGGCCAAGACCTTGCAGGGGACTGGAGATCCCATTTCACTCTCTCTTTTCTCTTAAGACCTGTTCCCAGTGCGGCCATCTTCAAAAATCAATTTCATTTTCACCATTTCCTCCTGTGTCTCTTAGGGATGTCTTGGTTCTTGTGAAAAGAAACATAACAATTTCATGATTATTCATGGTTGAAATCCTTACTTTTCTTCTTAGTCTAATTGATATGGTTGTCAAAAATATCAAAGTCCAGCTAGTAATTGCTCTAGCAACAATTATGAAATTAAAACTTCTGAATGTGACAGTGACAGCCAAACGATAATAAATATTGTTTCACATTTCACATTTAGGTCTACTTTTTAGGCAAATATAAATTGAAATGACTAATTTTTTATAGTAACTTATTTTGTGACATGAATAATCCTGATCAATTAGTCACATAATCTTGACATTCCTAGTGTCCCTGCAGGAGTCCATCCCATTTAGGCCCTTTCACAGTGTAACATCCTCTGACAGCCATTACAGGTGACGGAGCTATTAAAAACAAGCCTGCTCCTGTCGGCCTGTATACTAGCTGCACTCAGAGTGATGGGAGTGGACAGGGGCCCTGACACCTCTCTGTCTGATGGAGCAGGCCCCACACCACTTTCCTCTGCATCCTTCTTCTATTAGTTCTGACTCCTGAGGCACCAGAAATGCACACTTCATCATCCTTACAACACTCCATCAAATATTAACTGAGCTTGTGTCTTTATTAGAGCTATAAGAAGAACCATTAATCTACATTGACGGTTTCTGTTCATAATAGGTTTTAAATTCAATATGTTTTTTGATATTGGATATACATTGGAATTTCTAATAAAAAAGAGAGCAGTGGTTTCTTCAGGAGTCATGAAACATAAAGTTGGGGTTCGCAAGATAATTATAACAGTATTCACTTTTTTTTTCTAAATTTCAAAATTTCTAAATGTAATATTTTTGTGAAACTAACCAGATAAACTGCAGGTCCAGGCCTATCAAGTTTTGGAAATCAATACTGCAGAGTTTGAATACAATATTGATTAGTCTATTATTCTTCCAGCAGAGAAATTTCAATTGACTTACTTTATTCTCATGAGACCTGCTGTTATTTAAATTATTGCAGCCCAATGTCTATCCTTAATATAAAACTACAAGCTTCCATTGATGACACTTACACTTTAAATGACACAGTGAAAATGAAAGACAATGAGGTGTAAATGTTGCATATCTTACTGTAGAAAACAGAGGGTGGGTCGTGGAAAAATGAATAGGAGCTGAAGAAGAGCAGATAGGAGCTGTAAGACCATGACATGGTGTAGAAGACCAGCTTCCACGCGCTCTCTGGCATCTTGACAGCATCTTTGGGCAGCAGCCTCCACCTCTGTGCTAAAGGCTGTGGACACACAAACAGTTTCAGAGACAATAGTGTTAAGTTTATGTCACACCATATACAGAACTATTACAACACACACAAAAATGCAAATTGTTTGTCAGCGCTAGCGCCTTTTGTTTTTCTATGTAGAATCGTACCCTGTTGTGCATAAATACAAAGCATTATATTTTTTTGTATTACATAACTACTGGGCATACAATTATAAAAATATAATAATACAAGACCATATTCAAGTGTAGCAGTCACATTCAACATGATGTACAAACTCTCCTTTCACAATTGATGTGTCAATAATATATAACTCCTCTACTCAATATACTCAAACAAGTCCTCAGTGTTATAATAACTCAATGTCAATAGAAGGTGACCCAGTCCTTTTGTTATGGTGCAGTTTAGATTTATTTTCTTCAAATGCAGGAATTGCAATGCAAATAATTCAAAACTGCACTTTTTGCGTCACGTTTATGACACATATTGCATGTGAAATTGAATGAATCCGCTTATGACTGCATGCAAGATGTGTATATTACTCTTGGTGTTTTTATTCACTGTAGTTTGCACTGCAAGTAGAAATAGAGGAAGTTGAGGACATGACTTCTGACAAACTGATGAAGCATTATATCAAGGTTCCTCCCTGCACTTACAGCCACACTTCAGTCTGTTATTCTCAGCTACATAGTTACAATCAGATAAATGGTACTTCTCAGTGCCCACACAAAAAACAAACAAAAACACAACAGAATCAATCACAATATTTTGGGGTGAATTGTCCACCCCTGACACCTGCCATCTAGCTTAGTCATAATTTTTCATTCTCTGAATTTAAGACAGTCTTGCCTTTCAGTTAAAACAACTATCAGAACTATTATGAGGCCACATGGCTATGTTATTTTATAATTTTGTGTTAAAATAGCTTTTTATTGTATAAAAGAGTATATTATATATATTATAATATTGTATTATATAGTATATTATTATTATAATATCAATATTGGTATAAAGCCTTTGCTCTCGTATCAAAATCAAGTTCAAATTTTTAGTTTTGTTACTAAAAAAGAATGAGAACTTCGCACATCAATTTGTGGAAAGGGGTTGGAGGACAGGGAGCAGCCCAAAAACAAGAATAGAGAGGAATCCCATACATCGACGATGTCCTAATAAAATTAATAATTTGCAAGTAAGACGGTGTACAGTATTGTTATATTGTATATATAATAATAAACCCTCATCCAATGGGCCCCTAAATAAAATGCACACCTCCAGAGGCATGTGAGGACCTGGAGTGAAATGACACTGTGTAACCAGAGGAAGGAAAGTGAAAGAGGCCCGGGTCAGTGATACAGTACTTTTCAATCTGATGTTACCCGGCCACTTGTCAGCAGGACAGGATCCAGCAAGCCTCTAAGCCTGATTACATGACAAATTTATAGGGAAAGTGAAGCTATGGCGAGCTCAGTCTCTTCTGTCTTTATCCTCATCACATGTGTGCCCATTTGTAAGAGTCACACAGCAAGGGAAGAGAGTAGGTGAGGGAACGCTGTTAAGACCAAATGAAAAATATACAAGACATCGGCAGAGTAATCTTTTGAAAAAGGGGAAGGTGACATTTGACACTTTTGGTATTTGTACTTAATTTTACAATTTGTCAATTCACTTTAGAGTGGAACTTTACCTCAACCAACACATTTACAGGCAAGTAGACTCACATAGACAACATAGGCTCTGATTATAGTCATGATAAAGTTATGATAATTATTATTAAATTTCATCACTATCATATCATTCAAGTGCAGGATAACTTAAAAGATAGACATTTTAAAACATGTTTGTAAAGTTTTAAAGGGGAACTAGCTAAGTCATTAAGTGGTTACTACAGTATTATACACCAGACAAGAGCATATATCTTCTTTAAATATATAATAATAATAATAAGAAGAAGAAGAAGAAGAAGTGACTTTATTGATCTCACACTGGAGAAATTCTTCTTTAACCCATCCTATATATATATATATATATATATATTAGGAGCAGTGGGCAGCACACTTCTGTGCCCGGGGACCATCTCCATGATCTTCTTGCTTCGATTTGGTCAGGACCTAAGCTGGAGGATACCTATCATGCATGTTTTGAGTTGATGGGGGAAACCGGAGTGCCCGGAGAAAACCCACCCAGACACGGGGAGAACATGCAAACTCCACACAGAAAGGCCCAGGCAACCCGGGGATCGAACTCAGACCATGCATGCAAACTCACACAGAACACATAAGACAAGGTAGTGTGGTTGCAGAGGATATTAAGTTATAATCAGAGCCTTGTGATGTGCTCATGGTGACAATTCAATATGAATTCATCTTTCAGTCTCAGCCACAGACAAAAATGTAATATAGTTGTCTTGTCCTGTCATGCAATGGAAGAGAGGCAGAAGCACATCATCTGTCTGTGGCCTCTGATTGGTCAGACAGTAGACATGTGACACGTGCTCTGTAAATCCTGAGTGAGGGCAGTGGATCACAGGAGGACACGTCTCTCACTTTGTCCAGCTGCACCAGCTCCTCTCCATCGCCCAGTCCTCTGTGTCTCCCTCTTGCCCGCACCATTTATTTATAGAAGCCAGCTGTCAACACATAGCACAGGCTACCCCCCGTCTCTCACTGCATCAACCCCAACACACAAACACTACAATGGGACTCATTACAGTTACTGGAAGCCAGAGTGCAAATAAAAGAATAACCTAATCTTGCGGCCAGTCCTCATTATTGCCCATACCAACAAATCAACTGCTAGTCCTTGTAAAGCATAATCACCTTCTTGTGCCCTCTCAGACGTTTATCCGTAATAATCACCCTTATTTTGGTTATGATGACGAGGTGTGACAGTTCATAACAGCAACTGATGTCAGACTGGAACACTGTAATGATCATCTACTGTGATAATCACATCCTCATTCTTTTCTGTACTTCAAACATAGGCAGTGATAGAAAGAGTACTGATAATTTGTATTCATTCAAGTAAAAGTTACATACATTATAAAATACCAAGTACTGCTGCTAAATTTGTACTTAAGTAAAAATAAAAAGTACACAAAAATACTCCTATTAATTAAACAAACAAGTGTAAAATTCAATCACAAATGTCTTCAAATGGAGCTATGATATCACAGAGTACATGCAGTCAATGTTCCCTCTAAGCTGCGCGCCTGTGCAATTGCGCACTGCTCGCACATTCTCAGCGCACAAGAAAACCTATGCAGCGCACTGTAAATGAATTAGATCTATATTTTTTTCTGTATCATTTTGCTGCGTAATTCAGTGACAGGTGTCCAGCCAATCATACGATACGATTCACTTACGCTACACAGCCAATCATGGCATTGACAGTACAGTGGTACCTCACCTTACGAATGACCCAACAAACGAAAATTTCAAGTTACGAAACGCCTTCACGTCAAATTTTGGTCTCTAGATACAAATGAAATTTCAAGTTATCGAAGGATCAAAAAGCGACGTCCATACGGCGCAAGGCCGCGCTACACCGGGGCTGCGGGATGGAGCCGCGGCGCCCGGGCCGTGCCTCCTCCTCAGGGCCGAGCACGCGCGAGCCGAGCACAGGGTGATTTAATCCTGGTCCGGTCCTGGTTTAGTCCAGGTCCAGTTCAGGTTTAGACCTGGTTTAGTTCTGGCCACACCTGGTTTAGTTCTGGTCTAGACCTGGAAGTCACATAGAAGCAGAGCCCGCCCCGAGCGTGACCCCGCGGTCTTGCCGATAGAGCACCTTTCTCGGCCTGTTAGCTCACAGTGTCAGCCCCCCGGCTCTGGAGGTCAGATAGAAGCAGAGCCAGCCCCGCCCCGCTCTTATTCCCGCTGAAAGAGCGTCTTTCTCGGCCTCTTAGCCCTAGTGCGGAACGTGCAAGGTGCGCAGACACGAGCAACGAGCTCCTCCAACGGCACTGCCATGTTATAATAATAACAGATCCAATCCAGGTTTAGTTCTGGCCAGACCTGGTTTATTCCACGTTCTTTTAGTCCTGGTCTAGTCTCTTAGCCTGTCAGGAACACAACGTTACACTATAAAAAAAAGTTACACTATTAAAAAAAAACCTTGGAACGGATCAGGCTTTTTCCATTGAAATAGCTACTCAACTTACGAATTTTTCACGTTACGAAACCACTTCTGGAACGAATTAATTTCGTAAGGTACCACTGTACTTGTGTACGTGCCCTGACCATACACGCTATATAACAGTAATAACAGCGCAGTTAAGATACGCTAATGCTAACCATTGCTCCCTCTAAGGTGCGCGAGTGCAGCGCATAAAATAAAATCTAACCTGAACTGATAAACAAAGCGCTGGTTAGACGCACGGAACGACCAATCTGATAGTTTGCACATGTGAATGTCACACGCGTTAGGGACAATCCAACTACACTTCCTTCAGTAGTTGTAGTTGCACATCGCCGCGTGTCAGAGCAGCAGGTCTGCCGCCCGCACACACTTCACGGAGGGAAGAACACAGGAAGAGGAGACAGGTAGAGCCATAATGTAATCTTCCCCTGTTTACTTTGTTTTCATAGTTTTTTGTGAGCCAAAAAGATGGGACTTTCTCAAAGTGTGAATCTTCTCCCCAGAGCGTTATACCACAGAGCGCTGTCACTCATGCAAAATTACTGAAATAGGCTAATAATTAAAAAGCAAGATATAAAGTGATAATAATTTATACTTATTTTGGTGATCATTATTTTGGGAAAGATTACCCATCTTATGGCCTATAGGTCCTACAATTCATTAAAAAAATCTGCAACTATATGCAGGCTATATTTAGCTAAAAAATCTCTTAATGTAATTTTACAGATTTATACACTGCTCATTTATGGCCCGTAGCCCACATTTTTTTTATTTTAAGTTATTTTAATTATTTGAGGTTATTTTTCAAAATATTGTATTGTTTAATGTTTCACTGACCACAGCAGGACCCTCACACTGACATACAACATATACAAAGCTTATGAACAGATTTTTCTCTTTGTCATTCTAAGTGGACCAAAAAAATCAGTTAAATTAATAAAAGTAATCTAACGGAAATAACTGCAGTAATTTGATGAATAAGCTGTAACTTGTGATGATCTCAGGTGTGATACTGGTGTGGCCACAGTGTGCATGTCGGATGTCGCTCACAGAGGTCCAAGGAACACTCAGGGAGTTAATGTGTTTGCTCAGACACATTAAAAATTAGGGGGAACATTGCATAGGGTGACATCAGGTAATTTGAGCCATCAGCTAAAATGAGACATTTAAGGTTTGAGCATCCTAGCTCTTTAAATGTTAGCAGCCAATGGCTGCAAACTATGTCAAATGCATGCTACAACTGTACTTGATAGAAAACAATACATTTGATTGGTGTATGGTTGGTATGGTGGGTGGGACAATGCCACACTTACATACTGCTGAGGAGAACTGTGAGGTAAGTGGCCTGGCAGACAATTCTTTCTTGAAACTTATAAGGTTGATAAATCATTACAAAAACGAATCTACAGCTATAAAAAATAGGCTAAATGCATGTTGTGTCAGCCTTAATCAATTTTTGCTTAGCTAAACTATTTTTCATGAAATTAGTATTTTTGGTGGTGGCTCAATTTACCTTGATGTACTGAGGTAAATTGAGCCATGCACTTCAGCTAAAATGAGCCACCTTCAGAGTTAGCTTTAGCTAATATTTTGATGGTATATAGGCTATTAGCATAGCATTTTGATGATATGTAGGCCTGCTTATCCACATCTTCTGTTCTATTTATGCCTCCTGGATATACTTTTGGGTTCAATCAATCAATCAATCAAATAATAATATAAGTGCTTTTCAAACAAAATTGTAACACAAAGCGCCTTACAGTGGTTAAGGATTAGAAGATTGACTTTTATTGATCTCACACAGGAGAAATTGTTTCTACATTTGACCCGGGGATCAACCCCATGATTTTGTTATTTAGTCTTGATCAGGACCTTAGCTGGAGGATTTTACCTATGGCGCATGTTTGGGTTGGTGGGGGAAACCGGAGTGCCTGGAGGAAACCCACACAGACATGGGGAGAACATGCAAACTCCACACAGAAAGGCCCGGGCGACCCGAACCTTCTTGCTGTGAAGCATGAGTGCTAGCCACTCAGCCACCGTGCTGCCAGAGGGAACCGCCCCCCCCAACAAAACGGACAGTCGGACAAACAAACAGATGAACAAACAAACAAACAGACGGACAAACAAACAGACAAACAAACAGACAAACAAACAAACAGGACAAACAAACAAAAGAACAAATGAAAGACAAGCAAACAGACGACCGAAGTCAATCAAAGGCCAAGCTAAACAGGTGAGTCTTGAGCCCACTCTTAAAAACATGAACGTTCTCTGCAGCCCTGAGGTCCTCCGGCAGGCAGTTCCATAAACGAGGGCCGTAGTACTGAAAAGACGCCTCTCCGTGAGTGTGTGTCCAATAAAGTACTAAAGTGCGCGCACACACACACACGTTATGTGATGTTATATTTTGTGTGTTAGAATTACTAATATGTTTTTATGATAAATAAATGAATGTTTTGCTTTGCATTTTTGGTGGCTCATTTAAGCTGGTAAGTGGCTCAATTTAGCTGACCGGGTGCCTCATTTTACCTGAACACTGATTGTTAAAAAAATGTGGGACAGCTGATGTTTTATAAGCTGTAAAACCTAAATGATTAAATTTTATACAATAATTCAACCCTAAAATATTAAAGATTGTATTTATTAACTAAAATAAATATAAACCAGTGTCATAGATAGTTTTTTACGAGTTTCCTAAGACATTAACCAAAATGTGGCTCAAATTACCTGATGTCACCCTACAGTATGTAAGTGGTTATTGTTTGTTAAATTCCCCTTGGTTTTTCAACATTTGTGATATTTTTAGGTTAACCTTATTTCTCCACTGAAATTACATTATGTTCCATTTCCTTGTTGCCTCCTGTTGCTTTTTGCGTTTTGGGATGTTTAATGTATTTGTTTACAAACTTTTAAAGGGTCTGTACTTCATAATGAAAGCAGGGGTCTATCCATATTCTGGTCACAGCGATCAGCAGGGACACCATCTTTGTTTGAAATGCAGATTGTGACATTATGTAACACTATGCTGTTCTGTGCAATTGTGCCACCACTCCACCAAAACCAATTCAATCACTTTGCACTTTACCCTATAGCCCCCCTATAGGAGTTGAGACCATATAGAAGAGCATAAGGGAATTCAGCCTTTGTAGACTAAAAGACATAGTTCAAATCCATCCGCTGACAAGCCTTCATTGCATCTCAGCGCTTTTGGTTATAACGTTCCATGATATCACCAGACTGGGGAGAAATTAGACAGAGAGTGTGTGATAGGACCTACAGATGAGCACAAATGAGCTGTTCCCTTGGCAATCATGCAGTGATGCCGATGGGGCTCAAAACTCCCCCCTGCTCCTGCCCTCCCTGCGCTCCCCAGCTGCACACTCAAAGCTACATCGTCCGTGCCCTTCCTGGAAGTGCTGAGAGCTGAGTGAGCCATCAGTACTGGCCTGTTGCATAGGAAGAATGAACTGGGCTGGTGGTGAGTCAGGATGTAAGATTGTGAAAGAATGTGTTCAATACAAGTCAAGACTTTAGTTTGGTCTTGAAAGGCCTGACATCACTGTGAGTAACAATGATCCTGGTACTAATAATAAAAAAATAATTTTAAAAAATATATTGTTAAAGTTGGGGCACCCAAAAAAAATTGGTACTCAATCCTAATCATCAGCCTATTCCAGACACTATTCTCAAAATATGATTTTTTTAGAGCAAAATTATATAAACATATTGAAATATAATCTAGTTCAAAACAAAATAAAGAAACAGTTCTTCAGTTTCATCCAATTCTACCAACTATCTACACAGAGAGAGAGACATTAAGTATAGCCTTAATGGGGAATTGGAGAATGGACGGAGCTTAGTCCTTGTCTCAGAGGATAGAAGAGGACAGTTGTCATAGATGAGGTCATTCTTGGGCACTTCCTAAATCCCCAATAGAAGGGAAATAAGGCTATTCATCTAGGGGTGATCGTAACTTTGATCACAAAAGCAAAACAACAAACAAAACAATACCTGTGAGAATTAGCATACCTCCTGCAGCTCTAAAGTGCATTTCCGTACCTCCTACTCCTCATATGACCAGGCCTGCTGTTCATATATGTTTCTCAAATAAAAGGCGGTAGTTTTCCTCCAAACAAAGAGCCCTTTAAACACCTTTCCTACCACTGTTTAATTATATGTCCCACCAGAGCTCACTCAAACATAAAGCATGAATGCCCCAACTATGTTCCTTTGTTAATGTGAGACAATAAAGAGGTTATTTACCCTGTTATTATAAAGACAAGAGAACAAACACATATAGTATGACTGATGACTTCACAGTGACCCAGGTGGTCTGTCTAGCTATTGATGAATTTCAGCTTCCTGCTACAGGTGACAGATTTTTTCACCATTAAAAAGATCTAGTCTTTTGTTTTAAATTGTTCGTTGCAGCAGCTATAATTAGTAATAATTCTGAAACCCATGGTTTAAGCGTGTAATGGCAGTGGAGGGTGCACTGAAACAGTATGCAGATATGCTACGCAGTATTATATCACAAATCACTGTGTGTCTTATGTAATACACCGTAAATCAACATTAAAACTGACGAATTAGCTACATTAATGTGACAATAAATTACAGAAATGCATTACTTTAATCATAGACCTTTATCGGGCAATGAAACAATTGTGTGGATGGATTAAGGCGGATGCCAATTGATACAATTTGCTTATGACATCATTAAACACGTTTTATGACTGCTCATTTGGAAACTAATTCGCAAGAATCCACACACACACTACAGGCAGAGCTCAGCTACATTGGAATTTCACAGCAAAACTTTTTACATAAATATATTGTAATATTGAGGCTTGTGAAGTGACTGTATCTTCCTTCATCTGGCCACACTTACAACACTGCCCAGAATAAAGGCTTGAGTTTTAGCCTATTTATAGTGCTACTTGTTTCAGTTCTGTATTTGTTCAGCCTAAATTGAATGTGTCCTTGTATGAAGAGCAAAAGGGACTGGCCTAGATGCACCTGTTTAAAGAAGAACACAAAGAAAATAAAAGCATTGCAGTAACCTACCAGTGCATATTGTAACCTACCTATGTACATTATACAGGTTGGGAGGCCACAGAGCGTGGTTACCTGTCAACATGCAACTGAATCTACAAACATGTATTATCATATTTATTTTACATTGTTAATTTAAATGTAAATGTTGATGTTTTGTCTTGCCTAAGAACTTGAGTAAATGTGTTCAAGTGTTGTTAATTATTGTGTGTTCTATTGTCCCTGTTCAAATAAAATAGAAATACGCGTTTTTGTCACACATTAACATTAATATGCAAGGGTTAGTTCGGTAAGCATTATCATTCATTATCACGTAAAAAAGCTAGAACATTCACCTACTAGTATCTCTCCTGTAACGGTCCCTTAAATAACTATAAATATTTAATGTTGTACACAGGATAAGGGTGGTCTACTTACTAGTCCGTTAACCCAAATAAACAGCTATGAGACATATGACTGTCATTCATAGTGGAGTATCAAAACCTGTGGCAACACAGACAGAAACGGTATGGGAGTGTGTCTGGTCCAGCAGCAGCAGCAGCTATGAAGTTTATAATTATCCACCCACAGATAATCTAAAGCTGGCTCACAACACATGCCCACATGCACTCCAAGCAACATCACTTCAAAATAATTGTAGAAACTATACAGAGAGTAATTTTCCTGCAGTTCCAGTGAATCATGTCTTGATTAATCCAAAAAATAAAGATGAGAGGGGACACTTTGTGTCAGTAAATGCACCCCAAACAAAGTCTTAATGCTTCTGTTTTCTAGGTATTGACCAGTTTAGAAATCTTAGCCACAGAAGAGGTTCTAATTACATTACTACATAAAGATGCATTATCGTTCACCACTGTATTAAATAACAACTGTGTAAGTGAAATAAGGTGAGCATTATTGATTCAGAAACGCATTAAAGAGACAATTATTACAAAACAGTTATACAAAAGAAACATGAAGCTGCATGTTATGGTCTGGAGTAATTGAATTTCCTTGTAGGATGTTGTCATACTTTGTAAACTGTCTGGTGGGTAGAGGGAAGTGTAAAACATCCCTTTATAGTCAGTCATTTTAGCAGAACCACCTCATAATCGTTGCCAGATGTCAGGTCCTCAGGTCCTTCTCTCAAAGCGTTACACAAATGTGCTGTGTGTGGTGTTTACAGGAAACAACAACACATGATGGTGGCAAGGGGCAGTGAATAGAGGAAATGTGACGAGTCGTAGAACTGCTGCTATGGTAAAGATCTAAAAGCTTTGTTATAACAGCAATGTGACTAAAGGACATTCTATTCTTTAGTTATGGGGTTATTTAAATAAAACAGACAATGTCAATGACAAGCAGATGATTGAAGAGGAAGTGAGTCTGTACATTTTCTTCTATTTTGCCATTGTGCTGTGGTGCTCCTCAGATTAAACTCAGCCTTGTTACAACTTAACAGCTGTTCAGGGAGAAGTGTATGGTGGCAATCTGCTCATGTCATGCTACGTAAGGAAGGCAAAGAAACAGCACTCACAAAAACAAGCGGAAAAACAGTGTAACCACTCCAGACCAGAGGACAGTCCGGCAGTCCACTCATGCAAAGTCCTGCGATGGGCTGTCACTGAAAATCTTGATTATGAACACAAAATGTGAATAAAATATTATTATAAGGTGTAAAGAAAGAAGGCAGGTGGTGTTCTGCTGTTCAAAAACTCAATTAACAGTTATAACTGTATAACAGTGGCAAATGTGGATGAACATAAACACACACACACATAAGAGTGTCCACAGAGATGATGAGGTATCAAAGGGCTGCAATAACTGGAGACCTAAGACACCACCACACTTACTCTGCTTCCAGGTTAAACAATGTCAACATAAAACTAAATAAATAAAACTATAAAACATGAGGCATGCCAGCTACTATTGAAAATGTAACAGGCAACAGAGCTACATACTTCAAACATACTCAAGTGAAAAGACAAATCAGGAGGACTGCATACTTACCCTACTTATAACAGATATACACATTTTGAAGTCTTGTGCATTATATATAATGTATGACACCGTAGCACACATTAGGGCACAGGTTAATGCCATGAGATGACACACATAGGCTTAGTCATGAGGATGTTACTAAAACATTCAAACATTAGCTCAATAATTTGCAAAGCAATCAGTGTCAAAATTACAAGCCGCTTTCACCTGAGTGTGCACTTTTGGCTGAGCTGATGGCACTTCCTCTGACCACAAATCCTATATTGAGTTTCTCTCTGTGGCTCTAATGCACAACAATGAGCAAGTGCCCGGTGGAACTACATCTGGGATCTGTGGTTGTGGATTTTGTCAAACCTTGGGCTGCTTTCACATTTAGAACAGTAGGGTAGGAGGTGCTACAGCTCCACAGCAAGATAAGCTCTGCAACAATGCTGGGCTGGCAGCCACCTTGCTCTGCTGTCACAGAGTGTGAGCCTGTGTGAGCGTCAGACTACAGCACACACATTATACATAACTGCAGCCCATCAGGAATTTAGGCACCTCCAGATATTTTGTTGGTGGTTTGTTTTAAGTTATCTGAAAGTTGCTGAATCAGGAGAAGTCTTGAGCTTGATTGCAGTGACCACTTCTACAAACTATAAACAACAGTACTTCCTCATTGCTCCCATTACAATCTCTAAGACTGTCGCTTAACATCCTCATATCAAAACATGCAAACATATAAACAAGAAGCCTTTACACTGCAACAAATTAACTATTCTGCTCTTACATCCATATTTGAGTGGTATTTGTCTTGAAAACAATGTCATTGTGAAGTGGTCCATTGACAAGCATTTTCATTGAACCCAGAGGTAATTGAACATTACAAAACACGCACATGGTGCTCTATACAAAAGCCTTCACCGCCCCCAACACCACTCTGCCTAAGTGGCAGCAGGATAAGAATGATGGCCCTCTGTAGATGCATCGTCTCCTACATTTTGGTTTAGCATGAACTCCACAGCAGTCACACAGGAAACAGGCCACTCTGGCTCCAGGTGCTGACCTCATTTCATAGCTCCCAGTCGACAAGGCTAAAGTCCACTTACTGTCACTGTCTCTGCGACAACAGTGACAACAAGAGGGCAAAAACAAACTCCCATTTAAACCTGGATTCTGTAGGCTGCATGTGGAGTTGGGTTTGAACTAGGTCAAGTTTCATTCTTCAAACGTGAGTGTAAGTAACAAACAGGAAGCTAATTATTTTTATCTGCTCTTGAGGAAAATGGCTCAAACTACAGAAATGAGACAGAGAAATGTCAAAACAATGTTTAAAATGGGAACTTTTAACAACATTTAAACCTTATTATAATCTCTCACCATAGTAAAATGACAAAAAACAAACTAATTATCTGTGGTCACAAAACAGCATTGTACGGGGAATTATAACTCATATGGATTGCACTGTTTCCTGTGAGCAGACATTTAATCACCTCATGTTTACAGAATGGTGTATGTGTCTAACTCAAAGAATGGACTTAATTAGGCCTTGGTGCCTCTTAGACAGCGACTAATGTGGTCATTCTCTTCATAGCTTTTATTATCTACTGCATTATTTGCATGGGCTATTCACCATAGTATTGCACTGACCTAACCGTGAACCTTGCCCCTCCACAAAGATATATAGAGTTGAATAACTCAAATCTGTTTGAAGTTAAAATCTTTCCCTGAATGAGGGTTACATAGAGTAAAAAGGGAAGCGGCTCTCATTCCATGCATTCTCAGGCCACATCTGGATTTAGACATGAGGCCAACGCTATAACATCATCATTGGAGCATGTAAGGAGTAGGGCCAGACCGGTATGGATTTTTTTAGATCCGATATGATACGGATAAATGGGGCTTTGGAGCTGCAGATAGCCAATATAACAGTCGATATATTTAGTGATGTAAAAATTCACTGTAAATCTTCAGCTGATTATAAAACTTAGATGTGGCACTATTGGACTGGCTTTTTGTTTATGTGTGGTAGTTTACAGCAGCGCTAACCAATGAAAAAGAACCAAATGTACTGTAGCTCCAAAACCGACACATTTGCCACACTCACCACAGGTACCTCTCAGATCACAAGTCTTCACAAATAAGTGTCCTTTAAACCCTGACTCAAAATGATCATCCGTAAAAAGAATATAATCCAGCATGTTGACAGCAGGGACAGTCTTCTCCGCATTCACACTTTGATAAAAAAAAAAAAAAAGCAGTAGTTTTGCTGCTGGCATAAACTGCGCTTAAGTTCACTTTTATTTATAGTCAGTATCTTAGATCAAACACCTGAACCTTTAAAGCCAGAGCCTCAGTATTGCCCACTGGTGTAAACAAGAGCATGTGAGTCACATGACTCAAGGGCAGGACGGTGTCACAGACACAGACAAATTAATCCTCTGATAAATACTAATGTGGCCCCACATTTTAGGAGATTTATCTGTCTGTAAATTTTTCCCCTACCCAAACTGAAGATGGCAGAATATCAAATCTATGGCCCGGGTATGTGTGCAGATGGGTCCCTCCCTGGGTCATGTACAGGGTGGGGATCACAGTGGGGCTGACTTAGTAACACAGTAACAGGAGTGCAAATGATTCAGGCAATGGGCTGTATAGGAGTCCAGACAGACTGAACATCTGGCCTGATGGGAACTAAATGTGACATTCTCCAATTAGTTGCAGACATTTTGATTACATCAGTGACTTTAAGTATGTGGACAGTAAGTCCTAATTGACTTATCCTAGTGGTGTATTTATGGAAATTAGAATGAATTAATTTTGATTGTTTTAAATGGTTAATGAATTAGATTTTGATTATTTTAAGGAAACACTGTTACTGATGAAATGTTGTTGCTAGAGTTAGTCTAATGTAAATAGTTTCATTAATGTATTTTGTACCTGCCCAAGGACTGCAGATGGAAAGTAGCTTGTAGCTAAATTTGGTAAATGGTCACATCTTTATGTAGCGCTTTTCCACCTTCAAGGCACCCAAAGCGCTTTACAACAAGGAACCAATCACCCATTCACACACACATTCACACACCAGTGTACGCAGACACTGGGGGCGAGGAGGGTTAAGTGTCTTGCCCAAGGACACAACGGCAGCATTCATCTGTGGGAGCTGGAATCGTACCAACCTGTGGGTTAGTGGAACTGACTGCTCAACCACTGATGTTTCTTATGTCAAGAGCGGGATTTGAACCGCCAACCTTTGGATCAGTGGACAAACGCTCTACCAACTGAGCTACTGCCGCAAATTTAGTACAGAGCATCTTTTCTCATAGAGATTAAAGTTTTCTGTGCATTATCCTTGTTTTAAATAAATAAATAAATAAATAATACTAATACTACTACTACTAATAATAATAATAATAAATATAGCTGCAAGCAGCAATGTGGGGCCAAGCACCGAAGGTGCATGTAGGCCTCAGCATGTAGGCCGCATGCAGCGTCTGACAGGGTCTAACAGAGTCTGACAGGGTCTAACAGAGAATCAGTAGAAACACTATGGTGCCTAGCACCTTCGGTGCTTGTCCCCAATAATAATAATAATAATAATAATAATAATAATAATAATAATAATAATAATAATAATAATAATAATGAGAGGGGTGAGAATTATTCAATGCTATACTATATGCTAAACTATATAATAAGATTTATTAAAGTTTTAAACATGTAAAATCACTGGCCTAAATGACAGTATTGAAACAACTGCTCCTCCTTAGAATGGCTGGTGTGTCAAGAAGTCCTTGGCTTCACTGAGTCATACCTCTTTCCAAAAATATTCTCTGTAAAAGTGGGCAGGTTAAGGACATATACAATGGCCAATGTCAAGCATAGAGAAAATGTATGTTTACGGCAAAGAATTAGTATGACATGAATGAATGTGGGCCTTGAGACAGAGTAGAGCCTAACTTGGTATCTTAGGTCAGGTTAATATTTTCTAAGATTGGCGAAGTCTGACAGCAAACTGTGCTCTGGCTTGTCAAACACTTGTTACGAAGTGCTATACATGATGTATAGCCCATGATAGAAACAGGCCATGTTTCAGGAGGACTGAGCCAGTAATCCTATTCATTAAAGGTGTTTAATTCACCTTATGGAAAACAGAGAGGCTCGGTTGTGTTAGTGCTATGGTTACGTACCTGGAACAGACTTTCTGTCAATCCCTGCCTGACCTGGGTCCACAAAAAGGCGCAGAAGAAGAAGAGGAAGATTTCAATCCACGTGATGTACGCGTTATCCAGGAGAGTCCTTTTGGAGAGCTCCAGCCCACAGACACTACAGTCTCTCCATGCGCCGAACATGGATGAAGATGCCTTGATGATGAGCTCCAAGTATCCAGGCATGGGTTCCACTTGTACCGGCTCAGCACCCTCATGGTGACTCCCCATGATGGTGGTGCTTGGAGATGAGAAGAAAAGCGTGAACCAAAGGAAAAATTAAAAGATACAGAGTCCAATGAGCGACAGAGTCCACACCGTGTCACTAATCCGCCAACCAGCTTGCAACCTCACCTTATACGCAAAACGAGCTTATCTAACCAGCTTACCCTCTTCAGTAGCTAATTCTTTGTTTTCCATATTAAGGCATGGCCCACATTGAAAACATTTTTGTATTTAAAATGTATAGAAATAACGGGCCAACACATCTGAACACGAGAGACTTAATAATGCTTCAAAGCAATTCTTAAATAGACGTTGGGTAGTTAATAGGAGCCATTAACGCCAGTCAGTTAGAGGTTTTGTCTGCTCATCATTCCGCTACGCAGGACACACCAGCGGCAGCGCGCTTTGGCTAGCCTTAGCTAAGTTAAAAGAAACGTAACATAAAAACACCATTAGCATTGGCAGCAATTCCAGTGTAGCGTGTTTGACTAATAAATTAATTATAGATAAGATGCTATGTACATATACAAAGACAAGGCCAGTGTTCATTGAGGTTTGGTAGCATTTCAGCGCCAAGCCCTACCAGCACATGCGATTATTGTGCCGCTATGCCGTCGATCTCATCTCTGTACGTTTTCGCCTTATATAACGACACCGCTCCGTTTCTTCAGTTCACACAGCTGCAAAATCCCATCAAGAGTCGGACCAGAAGCACTACTTAATGGTAACTTGGCCCGGCGAAGTGAAAAGGTGAAATCAAAAGGCTATTATCCTTCTGAGATGAGGCTGCGGTCGTCTCTCTCACTCGCCGCTGCTGCTCTAGACTGGACCGGTGCGTGGTGCGTGGTGTGGGGGGGACCAAGCTGCGATCTGGAGCAGAGCCGAAGAGCCGCTGCGATTTGGAGAAGAGCTGAAGAGCCGCTCTTAGCTTCAGCGGCTCAGGAATAAAAAGGAGACAGCCGCGCCGGGTGCGTTTATGCACAATTCAAAAAAGAAGCCGTGGGGGGCGTGACGTAACACAGACCGCTATCTTTCTTTTTGAACACGCTGCTCTGAGGAATAAAGAAATAAGGTTCATTTAAAGAGACAGTGGTGCACATGCCGCTCCCGAATAGTGTACATGTTTAAGGTGGAAGGGTCCATTTTTTCCCCATGGAGCTCAAAAATCAAAGTCAGCTTGTCATTTTCCAAGAAATGGCATGTACCATTACATGTAGAACATACATGAACATTTACATAGTGGCTCCCACTTTTCTGTATCACTTGAGGAAAAACTATAACACAACTCTGCTACATATGTAGCCATCTGACTGCACCAAAAGGATTTTTGCCAATGAAATATCTAATTGAAAAGAATGCGTGAAAAGTCCCTCAGTCGTCCAGGTAGAATCCATGATAAAAGGAGAGGTTCAATTTGTCAACTGGACAAAGTTTGTTTGGTTGAAAACGTTTCGCCGCTCATCCGAGAGGCTTCGTCAGCTCTGGTTATTGTACTGGTTAGACACTGCTTATATCTATCTAGATATAAGCAGTGTCTAACCAGTTGTTGCGATAGGATTACTATCGCAACAACACATCATCAGTAGGGTAAAACTAACCTGTCTCACGACGGTCTAGGGTTGTACTGGTTAGACACTGCTTATATCTATCTAGATATAAGCAGTGTCTAACCAGTACAATAACCAGAGCTGACGAAGCCTCTCGGATGAGCGGCGAAACGTTTTCAACCAAACAAACTTTGTCCAGTTGACAAATTGAACCTCTCCTTTTATCATAATTGAAAAGTATGAAAATACCTATATTCATGGGTTACAGCTTACTGTTGGGTGCAAACGTTTTTGTTTTTTTATTGTTAACCACTATGGCAACAGTTTCATTCTGAAACCCATGGATGCCATACAGTGAAACAGCGAATATTTCAAGAGACGAGCAAGTGATAGTTACAAACAAGTGACAGACCACACCAACACAGGTGTAAAATAAATAAAACTAACTAACCAACCATCTATCTTTTTTTAAGATGGGTCAAGTTTATTTCATTTGCCAAGCTACTACTAATTGTAGGCCAATTCTTAAATCATTAGAAATTAAGCATTGCATGAAGGCTTTAAATGGTCTATTACAGATTAAAGATGATACTTATATATATATATATATATAGCCGCTGCTTCTCCACGTCGAGAGGAGCCAGCTGAGGTGGCTCGGGCATCTGTTCCGGATGCCTCCTGGACGCCTCCCTCGGGAGGTGTTCCGGGCATGTCCCACCGGGAGGAGGCCCCGGGGAAGACCCAGGACACGCTGGAGGGACTATGTGTCCCGGTTGGCCTGGGAACGCCTTGGGGTCCCCCCGGAGGAAGTGTCCGGGGTGAAGGAGGTCTGGGCGTCCCTGCTTAGACTGTTGCCCCCGCGACCCGGCCCCGGATAAGCGGAAGAAAATGGATGGATGGATGGACTTTATTATACAACACAAAATCTGATATTATCAGTTGTTCTGTAGAGTTAAAGGGATAGTGCGTTGTTTTTTTTTTTATGTTAATCTGTATGGGTTTCCTTCTAAAAGTTACGTGTGTTGACACCGGCTTACCTCTGACAGTCTCAGCTGATCCCGGTTCGGATCGCTTTCTGGAGCCCACGTAAGTAGGTCTGGTAACTTCCCTGGAATATGAAATAAAGCTTGTTTTTCTTCTCAAAACAAAACATTTGTTAGAAAGGTGATATATTTGCGTCCTAAACAGTTGTCCACGAAACATCCAGGAGCGTATTTCGCATTCACATATTGTCTCTCACCACTCGTATCACTACACACATGTTAACTCTATCAGCCTGTTCACCTTCAGCGGATGTCTACGCCGAAGTTTACAAGTGAACAGGCTGACAGAGTTAACATGGGCGTAGTGATACGAGTGGAGAGACAATACGCAAATGCGGAATACGCTGCTGGATGTTTCATGGACAACTGTTTCAGACGCAAATATATCACCTTTCTAACAAATGTTTTGTTTTGAGACCTACTTACTTGGGCTCCAGAAAGCGATCCGTGTCAACACACGTAACTTTTAGAAGGAAACCCATACAGATTAACTTTTTTTTTTTTTAAACGCACTATCCCTTTAAATACAGTCCACATCACACAAAGAGTTGTTTTTACAAGCTACAAAAGACAAAGTTGATCATGAGTATGGAATAGAAAGATGAATCAAATAAAGTGAATACATTGTATTATCAGGAGCAAATGTTTCATGCTGTAGCAGTCGGGGCATACTGCATCGCTAGTCTGTCAAATTCATTCTCCTGGGGAAAACAAAGAAAAAGAGAAGGAAAAGTATTAAACCACAGTTGTAATTGTAAGGTTGAACAATATGGGGATAAAAACTCAAATTGTGACCCAATTCCTGTCATAATGTCAGTGACCACCAATGTATACTGATTCACAATTTCTCAATGTAATACAGGGGGTCCTCGGGTTACGACGTTGATCCGTTCTTAAGACGCGTCGTAACCCGAATTTCGTCGTAAGTCGGATTTTGACATTGATCTTCCAACCAAAGCACCAATAACCTTTCCATCTCAATAACTAGACCACTACGCTGCTTGGTTATCCCTGTCGCCTTCATAGGAGCAGATCAAAGTCCACATCAGGTACTTCCGCCCACATTGGGCACGCACACGAGGCCGTCTTCTTCGCCCTACAACCACAACAAAGCGTATTCTTCCGCCGTGTGCCGCGCGCCGTTCGCGTTTGTTTACGTCGCTTACCACGCTAAACCGCGTAAGATGGAATGACGCGTAATATTATTAATTTTTTTTATGGGGGTGCGTTCGTAACCACGAAACGTCGTAAGTCGAGACCGTCGTAACCCGAGGACCCCCTGTACAGCTGTCTGTGCAAACATAGACAGGCTCTATGTAATACCATTACAGCTCTGCTGGAATCAGTTTCTGGCATTCCAGTTTTATATATCCTTATTAATACTACAAAGTTAAAGTAAAGTTACAAAGGCCAAAGATTCAAAGTTGAATGAACTCCCTTTGGATGTGATCCAAGGACACCTGCTACAGAGAATCAAAACAAGCAAGCATGGCAATTGAATTATTCAAGGCTAAAAGGTTACAGCTGCATTCCAAGTAATAAGTCATAATTAGCCAGGAGTTTATCTATTGCAAATTAAAGTATAAATTAAACTCCCCTAAGTCAAGTTGTATTCATGATAGCCGAGGTAGTGAAATTAGATTACCTTAGCCAGATAGTCCTTCAGGAATGGATGGCTTCTGTGTGCATCTTTGAGTTGTGATAGATACCTGTTGGTAACCTACAGAGGAGCAAAGAACAAACCAAAAATATAAGGTGACAAAGTAATATATGGCAGTATCAAATTCATATTAACATAGAAGATTTCTCTAAAAGTAGAGTTAATCATTAAAGACACACCTCGAAGAATTCAGCAGTAATCATAACTGTGCCGTGATGGCTTCAAGTCACATGCTGGTGCAATACTATGAAGTTCATTTTAAGTAAGATCAGTCACAGAGCCTTTATCTTATGAACTCCTGATTTCCAAGACGAAAACCCCAAACTCAGCAATAAATCAGGAGATATGCTTAGGTGACCCATGGGATGGCTCAAGCAATCAGAGACTAGATTAGATAGGGTATTGTAGTTGGCCAATGTAGGTCTTCCATACTTGAAGTTACTTTAGTTTAAATGGACCACCTATATGAACTGTGTTAACAGCTTTGGGTTCAAAGTCTCACCTCAGGTGCTTTGCCCAGGTGTTGAGTCAGCACTATAAGGTTGATCAGTGTTTCAGGATGGCTGCTATCCTGAAATAACCAAGATAAATAAACATGTCAGACACTACTATTATTGCATACAATAAAAGGATATACATTACATGTTACAAATTCATTATAATATGTATTTGCATGTTCACAAATAAACATATTACATACACATGACATGCTTGCTGTTTAAAAATTATGTCATCATTACATGGATTACACAAACTTTGTATGATATTCCAGTAAGCACTGGTAGTGGTTCAGACAAATGAGTCATGAATGGTCACTGCTCTCTATACGAGCATGTTTTCTGGATGCACTCAAATACGTCATGAAGTCGAACAATAAAGTAGTACTGAATCCACTTAAACAATTTCTTATAAAATTTTATATTGTATGTTCAATAATATGCACTGTCACTTTAAACCAGGGTACTCAACCTTTTTTTAACCGATCTACTTTTGAGGTTGATGGTGTTCCGAGATCTATCAAGAGGGAAGAATCTTGCATTCTAGTCCATTTTAGAATGACCTGTTAGACATGGCAAATATGGGCTTTTGGAGTGAGATTCAATCCAATCTCACTCCGCCCATGAATTATTCAAACAGGAAGTCGAAACAGAGTAACACTTTAAAATGAATTTAGATTAGTTTTTGCTTTGCATTTAGTCTTGCACTTCTAATCAGAGCACATTGAGGAGCACACAGGAGGAGCGAGAGCGTAAAAAGGCAAGGAGCGGCGCACTGACATGAGGCGGACGGACAGGTAGGATGTTTTATAAAGTTTAACCTGCCCTGTGATACACGCTGGTACGCAAAGGTACACACTGTTGCAAACAAGCTGTGTGCTGGGGACGCGTGTGGTGACGTTCTGCATGATGTCCACGGCTTCAGACGAGCGTACAGGCTGCAGTGAGAAGCCCCGCACTTTATTGCTGATGGCAGCAGCCGTAATGAAATATGATCGCACTCATCTCGAGACCAAGACCGGTGTCGAGCACTATGACACTGCGATCTACCCACACTACCCTGGCGATCGAATGGTTGGACACTCCTGCTTTAAACCCTACAAAAAATGTCACCATCAGTTAATAAAGTAACAAAAATGCTGCCATCTACTGTTACAATGTGTTTGTAACACCTAAAACAGTGATCAAATCTTGTGAACTTGAATAGTCACAGGGTGCATCCAAAGAGGTGCTCAGGATTTTGAATTAAGGAGTTGAGGTTCCAACTTGTTCGAGTTGGCAAGTCTGTCTAATACAGCTAACCAGCATTTATATTTTATATTTGACTACTACTTTTCTATTTAAATCTGATTGTACATATATGTTTAAGAAGAAGAAGAAGTGACTTTATTGATCTCACACTGGAGAAATTCTTCTCTGCATTTTAACCCATCCTATATATATATACACATATATTAGGAGCAGTGGGCAGCACACACATTAGGGCGCCCGGGGACCATCTCCATGATCTTCTTGCTTCGGTTTGGTCAGGACCTAAGCTGGAGGTACCCATGGTGCATGTTTTTGGGTTGATGGGGGAAACCGGAGTGCCCGGAGAAAACCCATCCAGACACGGGGAGAAACATGCAAACTCCACACAGAAAGGCCCAGGCGACCCGGGGATCGAACCCGGAACCTTCTTGCTGTGAAGCAAGAGCGCTAACCACTCAGCTACCGTGCCGCCATTATCTTATGTATATAATTGTGTCTCATCTGACACAGGTCTATCGCTCTTTGGTTGCTACGCCATCTATTTTTGGAGACAAGCAGCGCTAAGCTGCAAGGCACCTAAAGTGTTTCTACTGATTCTTATTATAAAATATTCTTCCGCCTCTGGGAGTCTATGGCAACCCCTAGAACCATCTGGTAAAAAGTTGTGAAATTTTGCTTGCACATTCCAGCCAGTCCCATTACCCACAGCAATTTATAGGCCCCCACCCCAAACCCTCTAGCGCCACCAGCAGGTCAAAGTTGCAAGAATTTTCAGGTACATTTCTGCATGTAACTTTTGAACCGTAAAAACTTGGTATCCCTGGACTCCTTGGGCCATGCCAAATCCAACATGATGACATTTTCCGCCCCCTTTTGAATTTTATGAAAAACACTCAAAATGCTTCTCCCTCAATTTTGGACCAATTTTGCTCAAATTTGGTACAAAGCATCTTTGGACTGAACCTCATCAGAAATATCCCTGGATTTTTTTATACCTCTTATCGTTTTGTGACAGCCAATCAAACGCGTCCGAAAAGTCACCAAACAGGAAGTGAGCTCCTATCTCGGGAACCCTTCATAGGATTATTTTCAAACTTTTCACAGATGTTCGCATCCTTCCCAGGATTCCCCACAAAAAATTATAGAGCCCCAGCTCAAACCCTCTAGCGCCACCAACAGGTCAATTATGAAAAACACTCATGCTTCTCCTCCCTCAATTTTGGACCAATTTTGCTCAAATTTGGTACATAGCATCTTTGGACCGAGCCTCATCAGAAACATCGCTGGATTTTTGATATCCCTTATCATTTTGTCATGACAGCCAATCAAACGCGTCTGTCCGAAAGCCGATGCACCCGATACTGACCTTTCACGCGCGTTGCTAGGCTACACCCTGATCAAAGATCTTTGATCTTTATGTACCTTTGATCTGATATACAGTAGCTGCAAGCAGCAATGTGGGGCCAAGCACCGAAGGTGCATGTAGGCCTCAGCATGTATTATTAAAATTCACGCAACTTTGACAGGGCCCCAGCTCAAACCCTCTAGTGCCACCAACAGGTCAAAATTTGAGGGACATTTCTGCTTGTAACTTTTGAACCTCAAGTCAGATTTTCAAAAATTTGGTATCCCTGGGATCCTTGGGCAAAGACTGATCCAACGCAGGTCATCAAAGTAGGCTGGGTCACTGCTTGGCCCCACATTGCTGCTTGCAGCTATATTTATTATGGGGCAAAGCACCGAAGGTGCTAGCTAGGCACCCTATAGAAATTGCTTTCCGTTGCCTAGGCAAGTTGCCTAGTAACCCTTTGATCTTTCCTTTGATGTTCTGGTCTCAAGATTATTATTCTCCTCCTATGGGAGTCTATGGCAGCCCCTAGAACCGTCTGGTAAAAAGTTGTGAAATTTGGCATGCACATTCCAGCCAGTCTCCTCATTACCCATAGCAATTTATAGGTCCCCAGCCCCAACCGTCTAGTGGCACCCCCAGGTCAAAGTTGCAGAAATTTGTCAATTGCCTAGCAACGCACCTAGCAACCTTTGATCTGTCTTTGATGTGTCTGTTCTGACAGGGTTAGACCCTGACCCTGTCAGACTCTGTTAGATCCTGTCAGACCTTGTTAGACCCTGTCAAACGGTGCTTGTCCCCCACATTGCTGCTTGCAGCTATATTTATTATTTTATATTCTCCTGACCATGGGAGTCTATGGCAACCCCTAGAACCGTCTGGTAAAAAGTTGTGAAATTTTGCATGCACATTCCAGCCAGTCTCCTCATTACCCACAGCAATTTATAGGCCCCCAGCCCCAACCGTCTAGTGCCACCAGCAGGTCAAAGTTGCAGGAATTTTCAGGAATTGCCTAGCTACGCACCTAGCAACTGATCTGTCTTTGATGCGTCTTTGATCTGTTAAACCTTGTTAGATCCTGTTAAACCCTGTTACTGTTAGACCCTGTCAGACTTGTTAGACCCTGTCAGGGTCAGATTCTGTTAGACCCTGTCAGACCCTGTCAGACCCTGTCAGACTATCTAAACCCCAGCACCTGCAACAAGGTTATTATAGTTTATGAAAACTGTCAGACTCTGTTAGACCCTGTTACCTTGTTAGACCCTGTCAGACCCTGTTAAACCTTGTTAGACCCTGTCAGACCCTGTTAAACCTTGTTAGACCCTGTTAAACCCTGTTTCTGAGTCTGACAGGGTCTAACTACCCTGTTAGACCCTGTCAGACCCTGCATGCGGCCTACATGCTGAGGCCTACATGCACCTTCGGTGCTTGGCCCCACATTGCTGCTTGCAGCTATATTTAGGGACCGAGCCCCGAAGGGGGGACGAAGGTCCCTATTGTTGTTGCTTTGTTTCCCTATTATTATTATTATTATTAGGGACCGAGCCCGAAGGGGGACGAAGGTCCCTATTGTTGTTGCTTTGTTTCCGTATTATTATTATTATTATTCTTGTTCATACACGCTGGGGCAATTTTGAGCATGTTCCCATGCTTCAAAATGAACGAAACTTTGCACGGGCATCACAAAGTGCTGCCAGTACGACCACACAAAGTCCCGTCCCCCAGTGACCCCCAGGAGCTCGATAGCGCCCCCTAGCGCGTTGTCTTTCGGGGCTGGCATACCGTTTAAGATAGGCGCACGAAATTCGGTAGGGACGTGTATCTCAATAAGACGAACAAACGCCTCACTGCAATGTCATGGCCACGCCCAACAGGAAGTGAGATAATTGGGCTTTTGTGTGATTTTTGGGTATTGGACATAGAATGGAATTTGAAACACTTCTCCTACACCGTACCTCAGATAGGCTTAAATTTTGGTGAACATAATCTTAAGACGTTGGAGATGTTAAATTGCGAAGGATTTTCAAATAGGCAGTAATATGACGATACGGCGGATCGATAAAGTTAGGTATTTATTGAATGGGAGTGATGAGTTATGAATGGGAGGTATTTGTTGCTAGGCAACGCCCTGATCAAAGGTCTTTGATCTTTGTACCTTTGATCTGATATAGCTGCAAGCAGCAATGTGGGGACAAGCATCGAAGGTTCATGTAGGCCTCAGCATGTAGGCCACATGCAGGGTCTGACAGGGTCTAACAGAGTCTGACAGGGTCTGACAGGGTCTAACAGAGTCTGACAGGGTCTGACCGGGTCTGACAGGGTCTGACAGGGTCTGTTCTGACAGGGTATCTACAATGTCATGGCCACGCCCAACAGGAAGTGAGATAATTGTGCCAGGCACACGAAATTTGGTATGGCTGTGCGTCTCAGTAAGACGAACAAACGCAAGTGCGAGGTCCCGACCAACGCCGCTTGCGGCTTTAATTATTAGGGACCGAGCCCGAAGGGGGACGAAGGTCCCTATTGTTGTTGCTTCGTTTCCGTATTATTATTATTCTTGTTCATACACGCTGGGGCAATTTTGAGCATGTTCCCATGCTTCAAAACGAACGAAACTTTGCACGGGCATCACAAAGTGCTGCCAGTACGACCACACAAAGTCTCGTCCCTGGGGGACCTGGGGGTCCCTGGGAGACCCCCCCCTGGGGGACCCCCAGTGGGGGGTCTCCTAGACCGTACCTCAGATGGGCATAAATTTTGGTAAGCATAATCTTAAGACGTTGGAGATGTTAAATTGCGAAGGATTTTCAAATAGGCGGTAATATGACGATACGGCGGATCGATAAATTTAGGTATGGAATTTGAAACACTTCTCCTACACCGTACCTCAGATAGGCTTAAATTTTGGTGAACATAATCTTAAGACGTTGTAGATGTTAAATTGCGAAGGATTTTCAAATAGGCGGTAATATGACGACACGGCGGATCGATAAAGTTAGGTATTTATTGAATGGGAGTGATGAGTTATGAATGGGAGGTATTTGTTGCTAGGCAACGCCCTGATCAAAGGTCTTTGATCTTTGTACCTTTGATCTGATATAGCTGCAAGCAGCAATGTGGGGACAAGCATCGAAGGTTCATGTAGGCCTCAGCATGGAGGCCACATGCAGGGTCTGACAGGGTCTAACAGAGTCTGACAGGGTCTGACAGGGTCTGACAGGGTCTGACAGGGTCTGACAGGGTCTGACAGGGTCTAACAGAGTCTGACAGGGTCTGACAGGGTCTGTTCTGACAGGGTATCTACAATGTCATGGCCACGCCCAACAGGAAGTGAGATAATTGTGCCAGGCACACGAAATTTGGTATGGCTGTGCGTCTCAGTAAGACGAACAAACGCAGGTGCGAGGTCCCGACCAACGCCGCTTGCGGCTTTAATTATTATTATTATTATTATTATTATTATTATTCTTGTTCTTGTTCACACTCGCTGGGGCAATTTTGAGCATGTTCCCATGCTTCAAAACGAACGAAACTTTGCACGGGCATCACAAAGTGCTGCCAGTACGACCACACAAAGTCCCGTCCCCCAGTGACCCCCAGGAGCTCGATAGCGCCCCCTAGCGCGTTGTCTTTCGGGGCTGGCATACCGTTTAAGATAGGCGCACGAAATTCGGTAGGGACGTGTATCTCAATAAGACGAACAAATGCCTCACTGCAATGTCATGGCCACGCCCAACAGGAAGTGAGATAATTGGGCTTTTGTGTGATTTTTGGGTATTGGACATAGAATGGAATTTGAAACACTTCTCCTACACCGTACCTCAGATGGGCTTAAATTTTGGTGAACATAATCTTAAGACGTTGGAGATGTTAAATTGCGAAGGATTTTCAAATAGGCGGTAATATGACGATACGGCGGATCGATAAAGTTAGGTATGGAATTTGAAACACTTCTCCTACACCGTACCTCAGATAATCTTAAATTTTGGTGAACATAATCTTAAGACGTTGGAGATGTTAAATTGCGAAGGATTTTCAAATAGGCGGTAATATGACGATACGGCGGATCGATAAAATTAGGTATTTATTGAATGGGAGTGATGAGTTATGAATGGGAGGTATTTGTTGCTAGGCAACGCCCTGATCAAAGGTCTTTGATCTTTGTACCTTTGATCTGATATAGCTGCAAGCAGCAATGTGGGGACAAGCATGGAAGGTTCATGTAGGCCTCAGCATGTAGGCCACATGCAGGGTCTGACAGGGTCTGACAGAGTCTGACAGGGTCTAACAGAGTCTGACAGGGTCTGACAGGGTCTGACAGGGTCTGTTCTGACAGGGTATCTACAATGTCATGGCCACGCCCAACAGGAAGTGAGATAATTGTGCCAGGCACACGAAATTTCGTATGGCTGTGCGTCTCAGTAAGACGAACAAACGCAGGTGCGAGGTCCCGACCAACGCCGCTTGCGGCTTTAATTATTATTATTCTTGTTCTTGTTCACACTCGCTGGGGCAATTTTGAGCATGTTCCCATGCTTCAAAACGAACGAAACTTTGCACGGGCATCACAAAGTGCTGCCAGTACGACCACACAAAGTCCCGTCCCCCAGTGACCCCCAGGAGCTCGATAGCGCCCCCTAGCGCGTTGTCTTTCGGGGCTGGCATACCGTTTAAGATAGGCGCACGAAATTCGGTAGGGACGTGTATCTCAATAAGACGAACAAACGCCTCACTGCAATGTTATGGCCACGCCCAACAGGAAGTGAGATAATTGGGCTTTTGTGTGATTTTTGGGTATTGGGACATAGAATGGAATTTGAAACACTTCTCCTACACCGTACCTCAGATGGGCTTAAATTTTGGTGAACATAATCTTAAGACGTTGGAGATGTTAAATTGCGAAGGATTTTCAAATAGGTGGTAATATGACGATACGGCGGATCGATAAAGTTAGGTATTTATTGAATGGGAGTGATGAGTTATGAATGGGAGGTATTTGTTGCTAGGCAACGCCCTGATCAAAGGTCTTTGATCTTTGTACCTTTGATCTGATATAGCTGCAAGCAGCAATGTGGGGACAAGCATCGAAGGTTCATGTAGGCCTCAGCATGTAGGCCACATGCAGGGTCTGACAGGGTCTGACAGAGTCTGACAGGGTCTAACAGAGTCTGACAGGGTCTGACAGGGTCTGACAGGGTCTGACAGGGTCTGTTCTGACAGGGTATCTACAATGTCATGGCCACGCCCAACAGGAAGTGAGATAATTGTGCCAGGCACACGAAATTTCGTATGGCTGTGCGTCTCAGTAAGACGAACAAACGCAGGTGCGAGGTCCCGACCAACGCCGCTTGCGGCTTTAATTCTTCTTGTTCTTTTACCCTCTGTTTTATATTTGGGGCCAAGCACCGAAGGTGCTAGGCACCATAGTGTTTCTACTGATTCTCATTATACCATGGGAGTCTATGGCAACCCCTAGAACCGTCTGGTAAAAGTTGTGAAATTTTGCATGCACATTCCAGCCAGTCTCAATTTAAAGGCCCCC
>JAVJIX010000008.1:11160000-11252500 GCA_036785185.1 Paratrypauchen microcephalus | reverse complement strand
CATCCTGGCTGCATAGGAGCAGGCCTTGAGCACCCGAGCAATAGAGGCCCAGATCTACCACACCAGACAAGACCCAAGGTGTAGGCTGTGCAAAGAGGCTCCTGAGACAGTCCAGCACATAACTGCAGGGTGTAAGATGCTGGCAGGGAAAGCATACATGTAGTGACACAACCAAGTGGCAGGCATAGTGTGCTCACCACAAACATCTGTGCAGAGTACGGGCTGGAAACCCCAAGGTCAAGGTGGGAAACACCTCCAAAGGTTGCGGAGAATGACCGAGCCAAGATCCTGTGGGACTTCCAGATACAGACTGACAGAATGGTGATGGCGAACCAACCAGACATAGTGGTGGTGGATAAGCAACAGAACAGAGCCGTGGTGGTGGACATTGCAATACCAAGCGATGGTAACATCAGGAAAAAGGAACACGAGAAACTAGAGAAATACCAGGGGCTCAAGGAAGAGCTGGAGAAGGCCTGGAAGGTGAAGGCATCAGTGGTGCCTGTGGTGATCGGAACACTCTGGGCTGTAACCCCCAAACTGGAGTGGTTACAGCAGATCCCAGAAAAAAACATCAGAAATCTCAGTCCAGAAAAGTGCAGTACTAGGAACAGCAAAGATACTGCGCAGAACTCTCAAGCTCCCAGGCCTCTGGTAGAGGACCCGAGCTGGTTGAGAGTGAGAGACCAACCACCATGGAAGGTGAGAAGCACATAACAGAGGGTAAAAAGGAAAGAAAGGATATATATATATATCCGGGGCCGGGTCACGGGGGCAACAGTCTAAGCAGGGACTCCCAGACTTCCTTCACCCCGGACACTTCCTCCAGCTCCTCCGGGGGGACCCCAAGGCGTTCCCAGGCCAGCCGGGAGACATAGTCCCTCCAGCGGGTCATGGGTCTTCCCCGGGGCCTCCTTCCGGTGGGACATGCCCGGAACACCTCCCGAGGGAGGCGACCAGGAGGCATCCGGAACAGATGCCCGAGCCACCTCAGCTGGCTCCTCTCAACGTGGAGAAGTAGTGGCTCTACTCCGAGCCCCTCCCGTGTGACCGAGCTCCTCACCCTATCTCTAAGGAAGGAGGAGGAAACTCATTTCAGCCGCTTGTATCCGCGATCTTGTCCTTTCGGTCATTACCCAAAGCTCATGACCATAGGTGAGGGTAGGAACGTAGATTGACTTTGGCTCAGCTCCCTCTTCACCACAATGGTCCGATACAACGACCGCAACACTGCCGACGCTGCATCGATCCACCTCTCAATCTCATGCTCCATCCTCCCCTCACTCGTGAACAAGACCCCGAGATACTTGAACTCCTCCACTTGAGGCAAGGACCCTCCACCCACCCGGAGAGGGCAAGCCACCTTTTTCCGGTCGAGAACCATGGCCTCGGATTTGGAGGTGCTGATCCTCATCCCAGCCGCTTCACACTCGGCTGCAAACCGCCCCAGTGCACATTGGAGGTCCCGGTTCGATGAAGCCATCAGGACAACATCATCTGCAAACAGCAGAGATGAGATCCTGTGGTTCCCAAACCAGATCCCCTCCGGCCCCTGACTGCGCCTAGAAATTCTGTCCATAAATATAATGAACAGAACCGGTGACAAAGGGTAGCCCTGGCAGAGTCCAACATGCACCGGAAACAGGTCCGACTTACTACCGGCAATGCGAACACAGCTCCTGCTCCGGTCATACAGGGACCGAACAGCCCTTATCAAAGGGCCCCGAACCCCGTACTCCCAGAGCACTCTCCACAGGACCCCACGAGGGACACGGTCGAATGCCTTCTCCAGATAAACAAAGCACATGTGGACTGGTTGGGCAAACTCCCATGCACCCTCGAGCACCCGATAGAGAGTATAGAGCTGGTCCAGTGTTCCCCGGCCGGGACGAAAACCACACTGCTCCTCCTGAATCTGAGGTTCGACTATCGGTCGAATTCTCCTCTCCAGCACCCTGGAATAGACCTTACCGGGAAGGCTGAGGAGTGTGATTCCCCGATAGTTGGAACACACCCTCCGGTCCCCCTTCTTAAACAGAGGGACCACCACCCCGGTCTGCCAGTCCAGAGGTACTGTCCCCGACTGCCACGCGATGTTGCAGAGACGTGTCAGCCAAGACAGCCCTACAACATCCAGAGACTTGAGGTACTCAGGCCGGATCTCATCCACCCCCGGGGCCTTGCCACCGAGGAGCTTTCCAACCACCTCAGTGACTTCAGCCAGGGTGATGAGTGAGTCCGACCCCGAGTCCCCAGCCTCTGCTTCCTCCTCGGAAGACGTGACGACGGGATTGAGGAGATCCTCAAAGTATTCCTTCCACCGTCCGATAATATCCCCAGTCGAGGTCAACAGCTCCCCACCTGCACTGTAAACAGTGTTTGTGAAGCACTGCTTCCCCCTCCTGAGGCGCCGGACGGTTTGCCAGAATTTCTTTGAGGTCGTCCGATAGTCCTCCTCCATGGCCTCTCCGAACTCCTCCCAACTCCGAGTTTTTGCCTCTGCCACCGCCCGGGCTGCAGCACGCTTGGCCCGCCGGTACCCGTCGGCTGCCTCCGGAGTTCCACAAGCCAACAAGGCCCGATAGGACTCCTTCTTCAGCCTGACGGCATCCCTTACTTCCGGTGTCCACCACCAGGTTCGGGGATTCCCGCCGCGACAGGCACCACAGACCTTACGACCACAGCTTCGGGCGGCCGCATCAACAATAGAGGCCGAGAACAGAGCCCATTCGGACTCTATGTCCCCAGCCTCCCCCGGAATCCGGGAGAAGCTCTCCCGGAGGTGTGAGTTGAAGGTACACCTGACAGACGTTCCCAACAGACCTTCACTACGCGCTTGGGCCTGCCAGGTCTTTCCGGGTTCCTCCCCTGCCAGCGGACCCAACTCACCACCAGGTGGTGATCGGTTGACAGCTCTGCCCCTCTCTTTACCCAAGTGTCCAAGACACGCGGCCGGAGGTCAGATGACACGACAACAAAGTCGATCATCGACCTCCGTCCTAGGGTGTCCTGGTGCCACGTGCACTGATGGACACCCTTGTGCTTGAACATGGTGTTCGTTATGGACAAACTGTGGCCAGCACAGAAGTCCAATAACAGAACACCACTCGGGTTCAGATCAGGGAGGCCGTTCCTCCCAATCACCCCTCTCCAGGTGTCACTGTCGTTGCCCACGTGGGCGTTGAAGTCCCCCAGGAGAACAACGGAGTCCTCGGTCGGTGCACTGTCCAGTACCCCTCCCAGGCACTCCAAGAAGGCTGGGTACTCTGCACTGCTGTTCGGCCTGTAGGCCGACACAACAGTGAGAGACCTGTCCCCGATCCGAAGGCGCAGGGACGCGACCCTCTCGTTCACCGGGGTGAACTCCACCACACAACGGCTGAGCCGTGGGGCAATGAGCAGGCCCACACCAGCCCGCCGCCGTTCCCCGCGGGCAACGCCAGAGAAATGGAGAGTCCAGCCCCCTTCAAGGAGTTGGGTTCCAGAGCCCAAGCTGTGCGTGGAGGTCAGGCCGACTATATCTAGTCGATAGCGCTCAACCTCCCGCACGAGCTCAGGCTCCTTCCCCCCCAGCGAGGTGACATTCCATGTCCCCAGAGCTAGTCTCCATGTCCGGAGATCTGGTCGCCGAGGTCCCTGCCTTCGGCTGCCGCCCAGATCTCTCTGCACCGGCCCCTTATGGATCCTCCTGCGGGTGGTGGGTCCACGGGAGGACGGCCCCACGTCGCTCCTTCGGGCTGAGCCCGGCCGGGCCCCATGGGGGGAAAGCCCGGCCACCAGGCGCTCGTTCGCGAGCACCCACCCCAGGCCTGGCTCCAGGGTGGGGCCTCGGTGACGCCGATCCGGGCGACGTAACGGGCCTTGATCTTGTATTCATCATAATGGGCTTTTGAACTGCTCTTGGTCTGACCCGTCCCCCAGGACCTGTTTGCCTTGGGTGACCCTACCAGGGACATAAAGCCCCCGACAACATAGCTCCCGGGATCATTCGGGCACTCAAGCCCCTCCACCACGTTAAGGTGGCGGCTCAAGGAGGGGTCTGTTATATATTGGTGGCACGGTAGCTGAGTGGTTAGCACTCTTGCTTCACAGCAAGAAGGTTCCAGGTTCGATCCCCGGGTCGCCCGGGCCTTTCTGTGTGTGTTCTGTGTGGAGTTTGCATGCATGGTCTGGGTTCGATCCCCGGGTCGCCCAAGCCTTTCTGTGTGGAGTTTGCATGTTCTCCCCGTGTCTGGGTGGGTTTTCTCCGGGCACTCCGGTTTCCCCCACCAACCCAAAACATGCACCATAGGTACCTCCAGCTTAGGTCCTGACCAAGCCGAAGCAAGAAGATCATGGAGATGGTCCCCGGGCGCCCTAATGTGTGCTGCCCACTGCTCCTAATATATATACTGTATATATATAGGATGGGTTAAAATGCAGAGAAGAATTTCTCCAGTGTGAGATCAATAAAGTTCACTTCTTCTTCTTCTTCTTCTATTATATATTATATTTGATGAGTGAGCTACCGTACCCAAAACAGTTTTCCTTGTGGATCAATAAAGTTTGTCTAAGTCTAGTTCTAAAGAATCTCTTCTTGTGATAGATGAGAGAATTATGAGAGGTACAGTACGTACACGTACTGGAGACAATGAATCTCAGTTACATTAAACAAATAAACTAGGAGACCTAAATGAATAAATAAGAAAAACACTTTTACATATAGCTGTATTTTATTTCATGTGCTTCTCTGCGCTTCTTTGTTCATGACAATCGCAGGTAGGTCTCCGAAAGAGCCGCAAGAGGACGCTCCAGGTCAATTACGATCGGGTTTAGGGCTACTTCGGACTATCAAGGAACTCACGTCATTGAAGAAAAATAACAGTAATACTATGAAACTAATATCTTACAGTTGGCATTCTGAAAATTAAACAATCCTACTGAACCAGTGGAATTCCTGTGCTCATTATTGTACAACTTCCCATATCCTGAAAACATCCGCTGCACACCCCCTGCTCCATCTCTATCCCCTATGTTGCCCTACATCTGGGTAAGGCTGTACAGATGCTCCAGAGGTTATACTGCAAATAGATACAATTGCAATGGAAAATGTGGAGTACGTAAATAATAAAAAATGAGCTCACATTGAAAAGTAAAAAGTAAAATCATGTTCTTCGTCACACAGTGCTACTGTTTCTTAAACATTTCCTCTGAGAAACATTCAGCCTTGGGCACTTGGGATAATTAGGCCTCCTGAAGCCCTGTAGGGGGCAGGGTACGCTGCTGTAAAGATCCTTTCTTTTGGGCTGATTGGGTTGCTCTGCTCTTTCATTGGCTCCAGCCAACATCAATCTGTTGATTTCGGATCCCCACAAGTTTGAAACTTTTTTCCGAGGAGGCGGAGGAGGAATCGGGTTACACCAAACTCTTGAAACCGATCTGGCTGCAGCAGAAAGAAGAAAACACGTTTTCAATAATTCACGCGTCTGCGCTTGATACACGATTACACAAAACAAGCTTCGAGACGAGGGGGTTTTGGCGGAAACGGAGTTGGAAACAGTGGTACTATGGAGTGAGGCGAGTCCTCTGCGGTGCCAGGATGAAGACTTGAGATTATACCCAGATTAAGCTGCCCTCGTTCGTTGACCACTACAGTGTCCCGTCTTCTGAACTCAGAAAAGGGTGAGTAGCCACATCACCCACTGTTTACATGCCTGAGTAACTTTTAATGAAAAGGGGCACCACCAGCAAACCACAGCCCGTGAGACGCATTGTGGTTAGCCCAAGTACGTCCACTACACACTGTTTAATTAGGCTACTTCTAATACAAATAACAAAGGTAACAAAGGTCTTGTCTGTGATGGCGTTTTTTTTGGCTTTCTTCATCTTCTAAGGGTAGAAACGGTAGAAGTAACGGAATCTGTTTGGACCTGATGTCCAAACTGCTTTCCCTTTAGCACAAATCAGCAGAATGTGCATTAACAGTCACATTAACTGCGTCATTTCAAGTCGAGATGTATAGCCTACTATTAGCTACTTGTACTCAATAAAGGGATAGTCTAAGACTAATCAATCATTTGGCTATAGGCTATTAACTTCATTAATTCTTCTGTCAAAGAGTGCAGTTTACTCAAAAGGCACCCCATGGCCAACTGTCAAGAAGTTATTGACTTATAGCAGCTATTTTCTTTAGCTATAGTAGTCTTTAACTATCAACTACTAGTAGCCTACTAGTAGATTATATATCTACTAGTAGGCTGATTATTGAGCCTACTAGGCTTGATTATTGATTATTGATTATTGATTATATTAGATATTAGATAACTCATAAATATACATTGTATAGCCTTGCTGCTTTTGTGCATCCAGTTCTGAATGATTTGATGTCTTTACAATGAAGATCTAACCATGTAACCCACAGTGTTTTTCTTTTCAAAGACTACTCATGTAGTTCCAGGCTAAATGCAAGACAGACATATGTTCAGAAAACACTGATTGTCTATGTTTTGTAACACACGCTGTGTTTACATTGTAAAGCCTCTTTAAGAACAGGCCAGAGTGTAGATGAATAGAGCAGTGTGCTTGGAGTCGGGGTCTGGCTGGCATAGCAGCACACATTATAATGCTCAAGCCCACAGACATGTCAAATGAATTATGACTTGAAGCTGCCCCTCCTTTTTACGTTGGACAGACACTAGTTAGATGATTTTTAATTTGATTTGCTGTTGTTGGGTAGTTTAAATGTGATTATTAAATATAACATTACAATGCTTTAGGAATCTGGTATTCTTATGTGACGGTAATCATTTGCAACAGTTTTTCCACAGAGACAATAAACCTGTCTCAATGCCAGACGCTGCTTGTGCACGATTATCCAAACAATACTTAATGTTGCCATGCCAGTGACGGTTTTAACCTGGTCACAGAGGATCCATGGTTGACAAGAGTCTGACCTGCTTTTAGCTGACCACAAAGTTCACCTGAGCACACAGGTAGCCTCAGGTTTCTCTGGAAACTTGAAACAATCTGAGCATGGCTTTTGATGGAAATAAAAATGTAATGTAGTGTAAAACATATTGTAAAAACGTATTCTCCAAACTATAATAGACCTACAGCATTGGTTTTATTTAACATCTAAGTCTCAGTTCTCTTTTAATAATGCTTTTGATAGCTCTTCCACTCACTCACTCACTCAGTGAGGACACAGTTAACGTATCATACAGGCTTAAGGTGATGAAAATTATCCCTCGTCTGATTTTGGTCTCAATTAAAATGTCATAGGCTAACACATCACATCAAGTCATGACTCAAGCACCTCTTAGCCCTGTGATTATTCTTATGCGCCCTGCACTAATTACACTGTAAATTGCATGTCATTAAAACTCTTACAGCATTCAAAGTGAAGGTATGCTTTTGTTTTTATGTACATTTCTGTATTGTGTAAAATCAGTGTAACCAGCAAATAACTACCCACTTATGAATTTTAATGCTCTTGAACAAATGTTGTCTGTGAATGCTGTGTTGGCCTAGAGGCATCACCGCAGCTACTGTATTCCTAGCCTGATTACGTATGCACAACGCTGACTGATGCTCCCAAATTAACGCCATCAGCTCTTGTTACTGTACAATGTGCTGGGAGCCTGTAGACCACTGCAGCAAACTGTAATTGTCCCTATGTTGCACGATAGAAATCTGACTTCTCTTAAGCCTTGGGTCTATTTTTATCCAATTCAGAAGTCTAAATAATTCATCTCTTATCTATTATATGTTAAATTTTAATTATTAATTGTTCACGGTGTTTTAGCTGAAGAAAGAGTATGGCTTTAGTAATCTGAAACCCATAGTGATTTGCCTCTTTTCCCATCAGATATCAAGTGATTACTGTGTGGGAAGATGAAACAACAAATCGATTAGTATGTAGCATGGGTTGGCTATGAACTCATTGTTTTTACAGTTACAGTGACTGCACAAGATGAGATGCATGGAAAAAGACATTAACTGATTAAAAGCCTTATGTTTGTTAGGGCGCTGCACCATGACTGTCCCTACTTTTTCCTGCTGTTCTTGATCTGTGCATTGCAACACTGGAATTTCCCCACTGTGGGACTAATATAAGCTTATCTTATCTTAAAGGGCCCATATTATGCTATTTTCTGATCTGTTATGTTGTTTCCTCATCAAAAACATACCCCGAGTTGTGTTTTATTTCATTCACACATATTTAACACAAATCTTGCATATTTAGGCCGTGTTCTTCCCTCAAACAAAAAACACTCCTTTAGACCTTGTGATGTCTTGTGGCAATACAGGAAGTGCTCCACTGTGTTCTTAAACTCTACTACACTTTCACTGGAATTGCAAGTCTACACTGAACAAAAGATAAAAGGTAGCGGTTCATTTGAAAATTACCAGTTCATGACATCACAAGGTGGAACAGATCATTTTAAGCTCACTCAGGATTATCCAAACATGTGTGAATGAAACAAAATGTGCTCCAGGTATGTTTTTGAGGAGGTAACATTTTAACATGATTTAAAGCTCACAAGTCAGTTTTGAGTAATATAGGTTAAAGGTTAGCACTAGGTCCACACAATATATCGCAATCAAATTTAAAATAACAATTTGTTAGTTCAAATGTTAGTGCTCCTGGAGTTATTTACAATGTGCACTCTGGACAGAATCATTTTTTTTTACATGTACTACATCTATAGAGTTGCAGTTGTAATACTTAGGTGTTTTAATATTTTTCTCTAAAATCGTGCAGCCCAAGTTCACCTCTGTTATGCAGAGAGAGTAAGACAAATGATGAAAGATAAAAATGCCTACTTGTCCAGAAATCGTGCTGTTTTTCCTATAAGTCTTTAATTGGTGCTGTTATTTCATGGCTGGTAACGTACCCTCTCCAACACAAAGCACGGATGTACTTTATATAACTTGCAAATTGTCCATTGTTTCTGAACGAGGAGGCAGATTATAATCGTGGCTACAGCTGTGGAGTGTCATAAGGAAGTTTGCATGTGTATGTGCTGCAGTATGTGTTGGCAGGCTCCATTTGAATGGTTTGAGTTATGATCACAGGCACTTCTGGACTTCCTGTCTTGTTTGTTGTTTGTTGTTCCAACATCTGCAAAGTTTGTAGAGGCCTTCCAAATAAAAAAGTTTTACTTTTTTTTACTAGTACAATGTTTGCCTGAAGAAGTTTTGTGTTGGAGACAAACTTGTTTACCGGGCTCTTGACTGGTTAATGTTAAATTGAATACAATATAGTGTATTCTGTACTGGCGTAGAGCTGGGGTATGACATGTAAGCTAAACTGCTGGTTAGAAGGGAGAAATCTAGCAGCTAGTTTTGGACAAGAGCAGTCTGTGACTGGGGCAGGTGCTTTGCCCCTGAGCGAGTGACTGGAGGAACGTAAAGCCAAAAGAGGAACAACAAGGAAACTAGGTAGAACAGCTGCACAACATTTAACGTATTAATTTAATTTATACATTTACTCTATAGCCAAATTGTATCTTGCACAAAAGTAGATGTATTCATAAATAGAAGCCCTATAAAGCTACAGAATAGGTGTGTTACATTATCAAATTTTGAAGTAAGATATTTTGTTGAAGAAAATATAGACGATAAATGATTTTTTTGGGACAACGGATGGAAATTAGCCTTAGGCTACAATCCGGTGTGTTTACATTCATGTGTCATGTTTGTCCATCAACATACTCTGTCCCAATCAAATAAATAAATGATACTAATGAAACTAATTTATACTGCTGACAAAATTTGTAATTGTATTGATCTGTGCCGCTGTTTTGGCCAGGACTCACTTGAAAAAGAGATTATTAATCTCAATGGGACTTTCCTGGTTAAATAAAGGTTAAATAAAAAAAAATAATAATAAAGTAGGATTATCAATAAAAAAAACTGTACAAAATATACAATATGGTTAAAAAGAAATGCAATAAATGGCAGAATGACACATGGAAGTTTGTATCTGTCATAAGTTATTCAACCATCTGCAAATCTCATTTTAGAATAGAAAAATAACAAAAAGTTCCCCACTAGTACAAAGAAAAGCAAGCACAGTACAAGCAGCACACACAAAATCCAGGTCAGCTGTGTCATGAAACTTTTATATTTTCTTATCTTTACAATGACTGTAATCCAAGTGCTCATGAACTATAAACTCTGGTATGCTGTGAACTACAAAGAGGTGTGTTTTTTTATTCCATTATCAAAAGAATAATCGGCTTTGACTTTGATATTTGATTATCTTCTTCGAGGCATTTGGTTGGATCAGCAAACACAAACTGAATATTTTATTTTCATTCTCTTGGTTTTAAAAGATCATAATTAAAGCTAAATCCATGTGAGCAGCTGTTCAGTGATTCTGTTTGTTATTTGTCTGTTGGACTGTTGACAGCACAGATCGTGTGTGTGTGTGTGTGCGTGCGTGCGTGTGTGTGTGTGTGTGTGTGTGTGTGCGTGTGCGTGTGCGTGTGCGTGTGCGTGTGCGTGTGCGTGTGCGTGTGCGTGTGCGTGTGCGCGTGCGCGTGCGCGCGTGCTTGTGGCAGGACATATGGCAAAGGTCAACTCTGGGACTCCAACAGCTCATATACTCACATCTGGGTCACTAAGATGTTTTAGCAGGTCAATTATACGGAATTAGGATTAGAGGTGGGAGATACCGTTTATAAACAAAATGGATCAGTATTTTTTTGGAGTCAGTCTTTTTTTTTTTTTTTTCTCCAAAATTTAAAGCACAGAAATATGTAATGTAATCTTTTGTAAACGTCTTGTAAATGTAAACCTTTTTAAAAACATGGGTATTTTGTAATATATCTGCTCTCTTGTGTTTCTTAATTATGACACTCGAACCCCAATCCCAAATTTGCAGGCATGTTTTAGCACAGTTTAGTGCAGTATTATTGAGAGTTCAGTATTATTATAGTATTATCCAGAGTTCAGTAGTCTGACAGCTTGGAGGTAATAGCTGTCTTTGAGTCTTTTTGTGCGTGCTGGCAGGCTCCTGTATCGTCTACCAGAGGGTAGCAGACTGAAGAGTCCTTGTGCCGGATGAGTATGGTCCTTAGTGATGCTGCGTGCCTTACGCAGACCTCTGCTGTGGTAAATGTCCTGGATGGAGGGGAGACTGTGCCAGTGATGTCCTCTGCAGCTTGCACCACCCTCTGTAGCACTCTGTGGCTCTGAGCGGTGCAGTTCCCATACCACACTGTGTTGCAGCCCGTCAGCAGGCTCTCGATGGTGCAACTGTAGAAGTTTGTGGATGCTGGTGTTCATACCAAACTTCCTTAACTTCCTCAGGAAGTAGAGTCTTTGTCGGGCTTTCTTAAAGGGACAGTGTGTAAGATTTTTACCCGTTAATTACCGAAATTGAAGATACCCATTCAAAAATACATTGTTTTCCAAGCCTTTTCACTTCCATCATGAAATCAAAGTATTCTTTTGGACTTGGATATAGTCTCATAAAAGGGGGATTGACCCCGTGTAGAAGCAGCCATTTTAACTACGAGAGCCACAGAAGGACATTTGGGCTCCACCTTCGCTTTCGGCAAGGCTCGTGGTTTTGGGTAAACAACGACAAGCATGTTGCCGGATCACACGTCGTAATGGATCTAACACGTGTTTTGGACTAAATTGTTTTACTGGATTTTATTCGCTGGATCCTTACAGACAGACTGAGACCAAGCTTATGGTGAAATACTGAGTTTGACCTGTCCAGAGCCTTCAAAGGTAAGCTAAGTAACAAACCTCGTTTTGTGCTTTTCCGTATAAAAGCCCCATGTGCTCGGGGACTGATTGTCGTGCCGGGAAATGAATTGCATAGTCAAAAAGAGGAGACTGTAAGGTTTCATTTGATGTGTAGATTGTCATGGTACACGATCGGGAATGTGTGCTTTCATGCGAAAAGAAAAAAAAAAACAGTGAACGGGACTGCGTTTTATTTATACAGTAGCGGCGCGCGGGTACGCGAGCTGTCCGCGTTACGGCGCGCCCGGGTGACCCTCGAGGTCTGCCGTAGCTAAAACAGGAATAGCAATAGCCACTATCCACCTATGCGCCACGAATCCTACACACTGTACCTTTAACCACAGTGTCTGTATGTAGTATCCAGGACAAATCCTCAGTTTGGGTGAGTTGCAAAATTATTGCCTGATTATTGTCATAGGGATAGTAAAGACACTATACATTTTCTTTAATACTTACCATAAAATCAGAAATTGAGTAATCAGGAAGGACCATAAAATGTATAAATGGACAAAGCTAACCCGCTTGCCGCATTCCAAATAGGAAGTGAACGTCGACTCATTTCGAATTGACTGTACACTGAAAAATTGTCACTCTTCTCTCTGTAACTGCTTTTATTTATCTTTTTTGTCCATAAATAAATTTCTATTCCTAATATGGAACTTGACTCCAAATTCACCCTCATTATCGCTAGCATCGTGACCTTTATTTGACTGGAGCTGAACACTATGGGTGACATACAGTCTATGGGAAGGACATTACTAAAGTAGATAAACAAATTGGATGCAGTGGGGATTTGTGTATTGGACAAAAGGACCTCAGTGCCTATAGCGCTCACCACTTCTTACCGTAATTTGTTGCATCCTTTCACTGCTGAAAAGTTTTCATGGCTGCCCATCATGTCTGGGGTCACTGTGCTCCAATCCCAATAGTGATGAGATGAAATTATTGATCCCTAAAGGAGCATAAAAGTCATGGCATTTTCAGCTGTCATAAACCAACCAATGACTTCTTCGATAAAGTGTGTGATCGAAAAAAAAAAAAAAAGTTTTTAAAGCCTTGATGCAGGAAGTACATTTGTGGTTATTCTGACAGGTATCAATTTCCATTAAGTCATATCAGCAAAACAAGAGATGCATAACACAACTGAAACTTAAAAACACAAAGAAAGCAACCATTGCAGACCAGACCAAGGAATAGCTAAAGAAACAGAGCATTTTTTGAAAGTACTTTGAACCATTCTTCTTGACAATTTGGTCCTTGCAAAACCTTTTCAATTATCCTCACTGGCTAATTTTGGCCAAGATAAGGGTATAACCGGTGCCATTTAACACCAAAATTGGAAACATTTTCCCTTTACTGACAGAGGAATGGCTGTGGACTTCTGAATTAAAATACCCAAGCACAATTAGTAACAACTGAATCTAAATCTTGATTTAAAAAAAAAAAAATGTTATTGATTGCACATCCATAGCCCATTTAGCAAAATGTTTTTAAGCAAGGCAATTGAATTGCTTGCAGATTTTTTATATTCTTAGTCGATAGTGGGGATGCTCAGACATAATTGTAAACATCAGTAAGGAGTGAGGCTATGAGTGTGTGCGGTGGCTGCATGAGGTACTGGAGGCGGATGCCAGTTTCTGTCCCTTTCTCACCTGCCACGCCAAAGCAGTGTTTGACTGACAGGTGAGTATACAGTCCCAGTGCAGAGGCTGCTGGAGTCTGCTCTGTGCACGCCTTTAGAAAACCAATGCTACTCTCACATCAAGCAGCATATACATGTCTCATAAACATGTTTATGGCTCAAAACATTTTCATTTTCACTATTTGTCAGGCAACATAAATAAACAAAACAAAAAGAGGAAGAAAGGTACTACTTGGAATTTTGTTTTGTTGTTCTTGTTCTGTATTTAGTGATGCTGTAAAATGGGGAAAAAAATTGTCTGAACAATGTGAACTTTCAATCTGTAGCTTTTGTGAAAACCAGAACTAAAAGCAAGATTTCTGTCTTTGTGTGGGCAAGACTGTTAACATGCAAACAGTACTTCCTGTCTCTATATTTTGTTCAAACTGAACCCACACCCTCCTCTATAACACAGACCCACACTTTGGGAACAGAGGACTAATGCATGTTTGAATCCATTTTAGCTTCTTTTAAAAACTTAAGTGAAGTCCTGCTGTGATCCCTAATCCTGCCCAAGCCCATATAAGCACAGATAATGTGGATAATGAGTAAGATTGTGGATGTTCTGTCCAGTTTTACAGTGTAAGATACTCTGGTATTAATCATACTCTCCAAGGAGCATGTTACAGGAAGATGCTTTAACATGTAGCCAGTAGTCACATTCTTTTTCCCAAATACATGCATGCGTCATGTTTTATGTAGCTTTACTTGTCCTAAAAGAGGAGATAAACCATGTAACAAAGTAGGTCTTTTCCTCCAAGGACAAGGAAAGTCACCAAGTTTACCTCTCAATCATGGCCACCTCATTGCTCTGCGCTCCACCTGTCATAGAGTTGACAGGACTGTCTCCACCTGCAGACTGACGCTCCCCGAGTATATTTCTCTGTCACGGGAGGTCCACCCAGCAGCACAGGGGAAGCTCTAGTTTCATTTCCATGACTCATGCTAGCTAGGCTTATTACCTTCATGTCAATGTGTTAACCTACCCAAGCAGGTTGTTAACAGGCTGTCAGCTCATGCACTTGTTTCTAGTTATAATCTATTTAATAATCTAATCTAGTTATGCCATGGAGGCTGCCATTGCTGCTGCTGCTGCTGCAGCTGCAGTCTTTTTGGTTTTCATTTGCCTGGATGGTCTTTGCATGTTTGCATGTACTTGTATGTACTTGGCATGTGATGATGACTGGCCCGAGTATTTCCCCAAACACGTTGTGGTTGTGGTGCTGTTGTGTCTTGTTTTGTCTAAAGTCTGGATCTGAACTACAATAGAGACGCTGACTCAGGGTTTTCTTACTGTCCTGGACCACAGCATTACTTTTACATTTGTTACTACCACACTTTATATTCAGGGATAACATGCACAACTTGATTTAGCTTTAGCTTTTAAAGCTTTAATCATTTCTGTTCTTCTCCCAAGAGCCCCATATATTCAAGCACACTTTGGTCTTTCACCCTTGGGAGACAAGCCTCAATGTGAGGAGGATTTCCCTCTATCTATAAGATAGAGCTCATGTTTCATCTCCAAATGAAAGTCCATGGCACAACACAGGAGGGGCTTGTATTCATGGCACTCTGTTTCTTCAGCAGACAAACGGCATTGACAGCTATGATAACTGTGATTCCAGACATGAGCTGAATGAAATGACCACTGAAACGCCCTTCACTTTATAAAAATTAGGAGATTGCCTCTTTCTTCTATAAATCCCATTATCCATTCACTCTCTATTTAATTAGTTTGCCACATGAGAGATTTAGTTACAGTCTCCTTTTCTTATGGTATTTGCAAAATGGACTTTTTGGTTATTTTTAATTTTGGTGAAATCACATTTTTTATTTTCTAATCATCAGTGTCTTTTCCTGTCTGTTTCATGCAGATTGCATCATGGCACTTTTCTAATGAGCAGCTCTGTCAGTTTGGAGTTCTTATGGCATTGTCAGAGTGGATGGGGATCCTTTATCAGCAGCATAGTGAGTGGCCAGATTAAACACCTCCTGTCCAAAAATGGGATTCATATGAATGACTGAACAGCCAGACCTCCTCTGTATTTCAGGGCGATATCTAACACAGCTTTTGTGTCGGTGTTTTGCTCTGTCTTGCCTCTTGAGTGTTCTTCCCTGGGATGCTTCCTGCTGATGCTCTCCAAGGAGTCTTATTGATATTCTTAGAGAGGCCAGGCAGAGATAGGCAGTGAGAGAGAAATGAAAGTCACCCAGCGTAGCAGGAGACTACCACCGTCAACCAACAACGATAAAATCACAAGTCACCGGAGGGATGTCATCGATGCCATGTCTGCCTCACTAATAGCATTTCTCACACTTCGAGACTCTTATGCGTAGTAATTTCTCTACGTAATTTTCCAATCAAACTCACTTTCAATCTACTTCAACTGAGAAGTATACTGTCTCATAAATAATTCTGTTGTGGTGTGAATGTGACACTTAACCCAAATATAAATAAGTTTGTTATGACAGCCTTGGAGCAGTGATGTATGAGAAAGGAATAAGGCGATTTAACATCACCCTTATGAGGTTTTGCATAATAAAGCAGGCTTCAGATGTTTTACATGTCCATCACATCACTCCATGCCACAATGGTAATATCCCACTCCATCTTTTTCATTCTCCTGTTGCTTTGGGAGTGGCACTTGGAGCAGCAGTTCATGTCTGTTTACTGAGCTGTCCTTCCAGGTTATCCTTGGAGAAGTATGAAGGTTAGACCCAAAGTGCTCTGGAAAAGATTAATTCAATTTTTCAAAAATAATATTATACAAACCTGAGGTAGTCACCCGTGAAACTCATTGAAATGCGGCTGCTGGGATGTAGTGGCCCATTCGATATTAGAGATGGAGGGGAGAGTACGAAGAGCTGACTCCTGTGACCCCTAACACTTTATGAGCACAGCTCCGGTGTGTCTCTGTCTCACACATACACACATATTGTGACACATTGGTAACCCAAATAGAACATTTGCTGCTATGGAGTTTGTTATTTCTGGTTTCACTCTCTGCTTGTTCTTGAATTGGATTTTGCCCAGGTCCAGGTAGCATTGTCTCCTCCTGTGAGTGGTCTGTAACTGACTGAACTCCTACGCTTCTAATGACACATTCTTCTAACTACCTCGTAGGCCCAGAGATTGGGGTGTGCTGGGAATAATTTGACAGCTGCCACAGATCATTATGTGATAAAGGGGACAGTTTGAGGCCCTATCGTTTAGATCATGTTGGAGAAGGTTTTATTTCTGAAGTCTCACCCCCATGGATTATACCAGGGCCATGTCACTGCAGTGCATGTACTTTATTCTACCTTTTTCCCCCTAAAATATACTTGCTCTTTTTCTCACTCACTCTGTATCTCTTCCACAGTGCGCCCTTGATCATGGACTCTTTCAGCACCAAGAGCCTGGCACTACAGGCTCAGAAGAAGCTCATGAGCAAGATGGCCACCAAGAGCATGGCCAGTCTGTTTATTGATGACACAAGCAGCGAGGTCCTGGACGAGCTCTATCGGGTCACCAAAGAGTACACACGCAACCGCAAAGAGTCACAGAAAATCATTAAAAACCTGATCAAGATGGTGGTGAAGCTGGGTGTGCTCTACAGAAACAACCAGTTCAACAACGAAGAGCTGATCTTGGTGGAGAACTTCAGGTATTCATGAACATTTAAGGCAGGACATGATGATGTATACAAACCACAATGTCTTTTAGTTTAGTTAAGTTTTAGTGCATCTTTTAAGATAAAACTATGTAACTTTTCTGGTGGAGGGTCTGTTACCTGCTTGTCTCCATGGAGATGTTTTTGTTTTTTCGCCAGAATTTTCCACAGCTATTAAAAGTATCCACATGCACATTAGATCAGACACCACCAGAGGTCAAATCTGTGTAGATGCAAGCCCACTTACTGTATGAATGCATGTTTTTTAGATATTTTTGAGCAATAAAAACATCAGTAATATAAAAACAGAGATTGAGTGATGGGTGTTTAATGCCATACTGTGGTGCATTCCAGACAAAGCAACATCTCCATGGCAAAAGGGTACATACCTTTACCTTTACTTACATTTACTGAACATACCAGTGAGAGAGCTTCATTTGCTCAGATGCAGTTCAATAAGCAAATTAAAGGAATTTATTTTTTTCAGTTTATTTTTCCATTAAATTGTAAAGCACTTTTTGGAGGCAAGTGGAAGTGATTCGAGTGCACAGCAGGTAAAAGGCTGATTATATTAGTAAGATATTTTGCTGTGATAGGACAATACTATAAAACTATGAGGATGTGAATGCCATTCCCTGGTATTTTCTCTTTTTACCCATTGGTCCATGTATGTTCTGTATTCTGTTCATGTACACTCATGTTTTCAGATAGACTCATGTAGACTCTCCTTTGCATTCATGGTATTGTTGCCCATGTACAATATTGGTCGCTTACTGTACATATGAACTTTTGTAGCATTATAGTTTTTATTCTTCTTAAAGGAAAAGTAGCGTTTTTTACAATTTGAGCCTTATTTCGGTAATAAAACAAGTTGTTTTACTCACCCATATCACTTTGGTGTCATATGGAGCATTTCCGGAGATGTTTTAGATTAGCGTTAGGCTAACGCCGTTAGCCTAGCGCGACTTATAGCCATAGCTTGGGGCATTCCCCGAGCATGTAATATGCCCCGTGCGGGCTCCAAATAACACAAACTTTAGCACTTTTCAAATCATAGAAGCTCGATGTCTTTAGTCTACGATTTCGTTTGGTCAAAAGTGGCCTGTAATCCGAGATTTAGCCATAGTTTCGAGTAGATGAGGACGCCAGTGCGCATGCGCGGAGTGTGCTCTCAGCTCCCGGGACCCAAACATGGAACGCATAGCTGGGGCACCAGGATTATTGATCACAGCAATTATGTTTCTGAAATCTCTTGTCAGAGAAAACTTTAGTCACCTTTTAGCTAATCAAAATGGATAAACTGCTATTTTAAAGAAATTTAAAATATTGATATTTTTGCATTAAATAACTTTAAGTACCATACACAGTCAGTCAATGGTCACTTACTGATGTCTTCCTTTTTTATATTTTAGGAAAAAGGTGCACACTCTGGCCATGACTGCGGTCAGCTTCCATCAGATCGAGTTCACCTTTGACCGTCGCGTAATGAGCGCCATTTTGAACGACTGCCGCGACCTGCTGCACCAGGCCATCAAGAGGCACCTGACAGCCAAGAGCCACGCACGTATCAATCACGTCTTCAATCACTTCTCTGACTGTGACTTCCTGGCGACGCTCTATGGACCCTCCGAGGTTTACCGCGTGCACCTGCAAAGAATCTGCAATGGCGTCAACAAGATGCTTGACGAGGGTAACCTTTGACCTCCGCTCACACTGTCCCCAGGCACTTTTTACCTTCTTGTTCACAATCACGGACTATTTTTTTGTTTTCTTTGTGTGTCTTTATACATTTTTTAACACTGATATTTTCTTTGCTAGTAAACCAAACATTTTATCTCTTTAATATAATTTTAAAACCATGATGTTTGATGTTGTAATGAATGTATAACTCCATGCTCTTATCAGTATATCCAGAGGTAGGAGCCTTGACAACACTGCCTTAAACACTTTTTATCTTTTATTTGAAGGGCACTAGGCTTGCTTTCTTACTTAATCAAAACAAGATGAAGCCAGACACAGTACCTCCTCTGCAGGGTGCCTGTAATGGACCAAAAGGAGGTACAGGGACTAGGGGAAATTGTGATCTTTCCTCATACAACCAAAGAATTAAGTTTTTAAGTAAATGTAAAAATGTATTGCACTCAACTCTTTCACCAGTGCTGTATTGTATTATTCTGTGACCACAACAGGGACATAATCCTGCTTAGTCTGTTACACATTTCACTTGTATGCACTGATCTTTACCAAAGATGCCTGGTTTGTACAGTATAAAGAAAACAACATACTTAACTCTTATAGCCTCCACAACAAATATGAAGTATTTGGGTCACATAAGGACTGTAAACATGAAGAAACCTGACTGTGTTGTCATTGTTGTTGTTATTTCTAGATGTGTGATCCTGCGCTTTTTACGCAGAAAATCTTAAACTTAACATCTGTAAAGGTCATAAACCCAGCAGGAGAGGAGCTAACATGACGGCACAAGAACCAATACTTATAATCGATTTCTGTGTTGGTCTATACAGATATTCAGCTATGTTTGAACTCTAGTGGCACATTCACTGACAACAACTAGCACACTGCATGGATTCCAACAGAGGTGGATTCAAAAGACTCCCCACTAGCAGCCATAAATGAAATGTTGAACACTGCCCTGAACAGGTCAAACTGGCCAATGCTACAGATTAGAGGCTGTATACCTGTTAGTAATATATCTGTACTGCAATTAAAGCTATAGCCTGCCAATTGGAGTAATTTCAAGTGATTGCCACCTTAGAAATATCCAACTCACTGGGTAGTTAAAAGGCCCATATTACACTATTTTCTCATCTGTTCTAATTTTGTTTCCTCATCAGAACATACCTGGGGTTGTCTTTTGTTTCATTCACACATGTTTAACTCATAAACCCTGCATATTTAGACTGAGTTCTTCACTCAAACTCTTCTACCTTGTGATGTCATATGGCAGTACAGGGAGTGCTCCACTATGTTTTTAAAGTCTATACACTTTCACTCGAATCACATGGATAATTTTAGCCCTAGAATAGCCAATCTCTACTCAACTAAAGGTAAAAGGTAGCTGTTGCATTGAAAACTACCACTTCATGACATCACAAGCTGGTACAGAGCATTTTGAGCTTTGGAGATGTGTGAATGAAACAAAACATAACTCCCAATGTATAATAACAATGTACCAACTTGGCTCACAAGAAACAATTTTGCGTAATGTAGGCTCTTTAATGATGTGACTTCTTTAATACACTGTTGACACAGGAACATGCACAGATAAAACATGATTTAAAACTCGCAATCAAATAGAAACCGCTTTTTGAATGTGCCCAACTGGCAAACTGCACAGGCTTTTTTTCCCCTCCATAAACAACAAACGCTCCTGTCTTACTATGCATAGTAAACTACTAACTTAGACAAACATGTTCTGAAACACATGTGATTCTAGTATATATTAGTTTCTGTGTTAGTCTGTAGGCCTATTTCATGTGTTTAAAATGTGAACTTTAAACAGAATCCTATTTTCAATACACAGATTGCAGATCTAATCATTAGAAAAATCACAGTGAAATATTTTTCTTAGCTGCCCCAATTAAAACAAACTCCAAATTGTGCTAAATTAGAAAGCCCATGGAGCAGTTGGACTAATCTGCCTTTGTTTTTACCACACAACAGCTTGATCTAATGTGATAAATATCACTGTCCCCTCCATGTGTGAAGATATTGTCAAAATACAGGCACATCTGAATAGTTCCTGCGAGCCCTCGTCCCAATAATAGCTGTCTTTCCTTTTTGTTGGCCTGTTTTTGCATCACTGAGCCTGTCTGGGAGATTGTTTGGCTCTACGGTCTCATTTTGTATTCTGCATGTGCGTGTGTGTGTTTGTACCTGTGAGAGAATTGGAAATTGAGCCGTGTAATAAGTGCTGTGCTTTTTCCAGGTAGGGCCGCTGAAACTTTAACTTCATCTACACTGCAGTGGCACTTAGCAACTGATGTTAGGCAAAATGTAGCCCCCCCCCCTTTAAAAGCCAGTGTGACACTTCAGAGAAACAGCACGCACTTGAAAATTATGGCCCTGATAATGGACGTAATGACACAGCAGGTGGGCCAGTAGCAGTCACTATCCTTTTTTCTCTGATTTATCCTTTTTATTTGTAACATTTTATAAAAACTATTCCAATATCTCAAATTAATCTTGTCTGGGCTTCTAAAATTTCCTAATCTTTCGAAATTTGTCTTGAAAGTAATTTTATCAATCCCCTATTATACATGGACAGTTGAAATCCTCTTTAATTTCACATCCTTGACCCGCTTAGTAGAAAGATTACAGGAACGTCTGCCACAGCCCCACTCAACTTTCACTAAAGCTAAAAGCATCTGTGTTTTTACCATGTGAATGATTTTAATTTTGTGTTCATATGTCTGTTTCTGTAATGTTTGTACACACAAATATAATACATTTGCCTTTTTAAATGAATAAATTCCTGTCTTTTGTTTTTAATCATTATGCAGTGTCCTCCCATAAGTGCGCTGGATGCAGGAATTTTTCAGTCCAGATCAAGGGTTAATCTGACTGCGTCTGACCTGGATTTCAGAGCATCAAATCCTTTTTCCCCAGATCCAAGCATTGTTTCCAGTGCATAGCCTCAAAAAAATCATATAAATCCAAATGCGAGTTTTGTACAGTATATTTGTGGATATATTGGATAAATCCCCTGGTTTATTTTTATTGAATAGAGTGGATGATATGGGAGCAGTGTGACTGTGTGGCTGCCCTGGTAACCATATGGAGCATCTGGATAGCAAACAGTAAATATAAATATAGCTGCAAGCAGCAATGTGGGACCAAGCACCGAAGGTGCATGTAGGCCTCAGCATGTAGGCAGGGTTTAACAGGGTCTAACTGAGTCTGCCAGGGTCTAACAGAGTCTGACAGGGTCTAACTGAGTCTGACAGGGTCTAACTGAGTCTGCCAGGGTCTAACAGAGTCTGACAGGGTCTAACAGGGTTTAACAGGGTCTAACTGAGTCTGACAGGGTCTAACAGAGTCTGACAGGGTCTAACAGAGTCTGACAGGGTCTAACAGAGTCTGACAGGGTCTAACAGAGTCTGATAGGGTCTAACAGAGTCTGATAGGGTCTAACAGAGTCTGATAGGGTCTAACAGAGTCTGATAGGGTCTAACAGAGTCTGACAGGGTTTAACAGGGTCCAACAGGGTTTAACAGGGTCTGCCAGGGTCTAACTGAGTCTGACAGGGTTTAGCAGGGTTTAATAGGGTCTAACAGGGTTTAACCGGGTCTAACGGGGTCTGTTAGCCAGGCTTCCCAGGCTCCCAGGCTTTCTATGAAGGGTTCCAAAGATATGAGCTCACTTCGGCTAGATCAAAGACAGATCACAAGTACCTTTCTGCATTGCCTAGCAACGCTGAAAATTCCTGCAACTTTGACCTGCTGGTGGCACTAGACGGTTGGGGGTGGGGGCCTATAAATTGCTGTGGGTAATGAGGAGACTGGCTGGAATGTGCATGCAAAATTTCACAACTTTTTACCAGACGGTTCTAGGGGTTGCCATCAGTACTCGAGTTGAGGGGGGATGCGGGGGGATGGCATCCCCCCTGTGGGAAAAAATAGTCAAAATCATCCCTCTTCTAAAACGGGCATCCCTTCTTCCATCCCTTATGGCATTTTATCAATCAGGCATGAAAATCCCTAAACTTTTGGCGAATTTCGCCGTTTTTAAGTCAAAATGGCCAGTGCGCTCCAGCTTCCAATCATGTTGCAGCATAATTACGCACCGATACGCGCTCCCGCCAATCATGACGATTGCCGCTGTTGTGTTTGCGCCTGTTCGCCGATCAGCTGTGAGCCTGATATTTACGCGGCATTTCTAAGAGAAGAAGATTCCTTAACTTGCTGCGTTAATGCTACGTAAGAAGGAACTCTCGCCTCGGGACACGGGATACGTTCGGGATTATGTCCTTTTCTCCGGAGCTCCGGATTATTAAAGACAACACGGCAAACTGTTAGAATGGATCTGACCGCATTCTTATGGGTGAGTCATATTATCAGATTATGTCTGCATCTATTTCGGCACTAAACCAAGACTAAACCAAGACTAAACCAGGTCTAAACCAGGACTAAACCAAGACTAAACCAAGACTACACCAGATCTAAACCAGGACTAAACCAGGACTAAACCAGGTTTAAACCAGGACTAAACCAGGACTAAACCAGGTCTAAACCAGGTCCAAACCAGGACTAAGCCAAGACTAAACCAGATCTAAACCAGGTCTAAACCAGGACTAAACCAGGACTAAACCGGGACTAAACCAAAACTAAACCAGGTCCAAACCAAGACTAAGCCAGGACTAAAACAGGTCTAAACCAGGTCTTAACCAGGACTAAACCAGGACTAAACCGGGACTAAACCAAAACTAAACCAGGTCCAAACCAAGACTAAGCCAGGACTAAAACAGGTCTAAACCAGGACTAAACCAGGACTAAACCAGGACTAAACCAGGTCTAAACCAGGACTAAGCCAAGACTAAACCAGATCTAAACCGGGACTAAACCAAAACTAAACCAGGTCCAAACCAAGACTAAGCCAGGACTAAAACAGGTCTAAACCAGGTCTAAACCAGGACTAAACCAGGACTAAACCGGGACTAAACCAAAACTAAACCAGGTCCAAACCAAGACTAAGCCAGGACTAAGCCAGGACTAAGCCAGGACTAAACCAGGTCTAAACCAGGTCTAAACCAGGACTAAACCGGGACTAAACCAAGACTAAACCAGGACTAAACCAGGACTAAGGTGTGTGTGTGTGTGTGTACGTGTGTGATAACATATGCTGTGTATTATTGAATTATTGAATGATTATATGGACTTTTTGTTATAAAAGCATTTCCATTTTAACAAAGTACCTTCTAATTCTGCCCTGCCCTGAAACACCACAGTGATGTCAGTGATGGAGGAGGGCTTAGCTTAATGCCCCCCCCCCCCCCCCCCCCTGGTGAAAAATTTCACCATCCCCCCTGGTTTCATTTTACAACTCGACTACTGGTTGCCATAGACTCCCATAGGTGGAAGAATAATATATAATAATAAGAAGAAGAAGAATCAGTAGAAACACTTTTTTTTTTATCTTTTAATATTACAAGGTACACAATAATACACACTTCAGGCACATAATAGTACATATTTCACCACCACAATAACATTCACAAAGCACTCAGAGGACACATCGGGGGATGCGGGTACGGGAACAAACAGCACTGGGCACAAGGGCTAAGAGAAACAGTGGGAATGTAGAGGACCAAAGGGATTGTCCCAGGTGAAGAAAGGGCCCGGGGGAGAGCAAGGGTGATGCAGTGCAAACACTTTTTTTTTTTCCTGAAATATGTACCCTGTGGTACGAAAATGTACCACAAGGTACATACATTCGCAAAGCGCTCGGAAGACATATCGGGGGATGTGGGCACGGGGATAAGCACCACCGGGCATTAGGGCTGAGAGGAACCAGGGAAGTGCAGAGGACCAAGGGGCTTGCCCCAGGTGAAGAAAGGGGTCTGGGGGAGAGCAAGGGCGACGCAGAGCCCAGGGAAGGCCCAGGCGCCAGGGACCAGGGGGGCAGCGGAGGGGGGTAGGGGTCAGAAGTCCAACCGAGGGAAACCGGCTCGGGAGATGGAGAAAAGCATATTGTCTGGGATGAAGGTGTTGCGAAACTCCGTTCCTCTTGCGTCGTGGAGACGGCGGACGTGGGCGCGAAGGAGCGCTGTGAAGAGGGGCCAGTGCTCCGCTGCGTGGCCGTCGTGGAGGCAGCGGGTCCGTGCCGCGAAGATTGAATATCTGGCCACAGACAGGACAAGGTGGGCGGCATCCCAATTGACTATGGGAGCATCCGGCCCCCGAGGTTGCTGCTGGGCAGGGCCGAAGAGGCAGAACCAGAGTCCAGGGTCATCGAGTTCATGGGCCGCCGGTGGTGGGGGCCTCAACGCCAGCCTCCGAGCGAGGTCAGTAGAAACACTTTTTTATTTTTTATCTTTTAATATTACAAGGTACAGTATACAATAATACACATTTCAGGTACATAATAGTACATATTTCATCACCACAATTACATTCACAAAGCACTCAGAAGACACATCAGGGGATGCGGGTACGGGAAACACTATGGTGCCTAGCACCTTTGGTGCTTGGCCCCAATTATGATTTAACAAATTAGATTTTTATTTGCAGCCCTAAGCTTCATATCTATACTGCAATATAGCATTTATAATTTGATATGTAGCCTTTAACCCTCCGGTCGTGTTCGCCTCCAGCCCCCTACTTTAGTGTTCCCGGTGACCGGTCTGTTTTAACTGCTCTTAAATTAGCACAAACTTTTTTTTTTCCACACCAATTTTTTTATTAAGCATTCTTTAGTTGAGAACAATGTTTCAAAGTAGTGTCTAACAACAATTTATAGAAGTAAACATTAAATAACATCAGTTAAAATACAATTGGGCACTGAAAATGAACTACAAAATGAACATATAATACAAAAAATAAATGGAAAACCAAACACCAAACTCAACAGGGTGTGTGTGTGTGTGTGTGTGTTCATGCACATGAGTGGCATGTGACACTCAGGTCAGAGTGGGCCTTGCAAACATAAGCATGACATTAGCAGCATGTCAGGCTCGTTTTGATGTCTCTAGGGGCACAGAGGCCACAACGCTTCCTTTTCTGCCCATGTCCTTGTTGGGGGAGAGCAGCCAGGGCTGGGGCTGGAGCTTGCATGCTCCTAACCAGAATGGCGGAGGCTGGTGTGCGGGGAATGTGCTGGTGTCGCTGTATAAGAGGAGTCACCAAAGCAAGGAAAAGTCTCCTCTTGAAACTTTTCCCCTGATTCCAGGTTGGGTTGATTGCTGTCCACACCACATATGTGTTGAAAGCTGACACATCCAGGATGTTGTGGAACAGTGCCACAGGCCAGCGAGCCGTCATCCGCTTACAGGTGTATGTACCAGTAAGCTGCAATAAAGGAACAATAAATAATAAGAGATTAGGAACAATATTCAATCTGTCATACACAAAATGCTATGATTCACCTAGATAAAAATAAAATAAAATGCATGATGAGACTACATTACCTTATCAAGGCAGTCAGTGCCTCCCTTGTTCTTGTTGTAATCCTGGATCATCAGGGGCTTCCTGTCCTCTGTGGTGCTGACAGCGGCGTCTTTGTGTACTGTGCTCATCAGGATGACATTTCTGTTCTTCTTTGGAACGTATGACACAAGAGTGTGAGTGTCAGTGAATGCAAATTGTGATGAGAGTGCCTGTCTTCCTCTGGTCGATACCAGCGCAGAGGGAAGTTCGGGCTTGTTCTTCCTCACTGTCCCTACCATGGTGAGCTTTCTTTTCAGTAGCTCCTGACCAAGAGCATGTGATGTGAAGAAGTTGTCACATGTGATATTATGCCCTTGGAGACCGGTTGTCATGTCCAGCACAACACGAATACCCTGGTTTGTATGTGTGTGTGTGTGTGTGTGTGTGTGCGTGTGTGTGTGTGTGTGTGTGTGTGTGTGAGTGTGAGAGTGAGTGAGTGAGCTGTGGCAGTGTGTATGGGGATGTTTTCTGTATGCTGAATGAATTTACTCTGGATACCCATTCATTTCCTATGGCGGTCACTTTTGACCGGGAACACCACAGGTGTAACAAGGTTGATTAAAACACTCAAAATTTAACGAAACAGGTGATCATCACTTTTATATGTTCAAGTCCACAGTGTGGAGGATATCATAAGGTCTTGAGGTAATCAGATGAAAAACATAATATTTATGAATATTATAAGTTGTAAAACGGTCAGATTTGACCCGAACACGACAGGAGGGTTAAAGACCTTATATTATGCAAACTTGACTCTTGTGAGCTTTTAGCCATGTTGTAATGTTACCTCATCAATAACATACTGGAGTTGCGTTTTGTTTCATCCACACATGTTTGAGTAATCCTTTATTATTAGTCTATCTACATCTTCAAAGCTCAAAATGCTCTGTTCAACCTTGTGACGTCGTGTAGAGGTAGTTTTCAAGTTAACAGTTCCTTTTACCTTTTGTTTAGTAGAGACTGGAAATTCCAGGGCTGAAATTGTCCAAATGATTCTAGAGAAGGCGAGTTTAAAAATACAGTGGAGCACTTTCTGTGTTACCAGATGACATCACAAGGTGGAGTAAAACAAAACAACATTAGGTATGTTGATGAGGAAACAAGATTATAACATAGAAAAAGAAAATACCGCAATATGGGCCTTTTAAGAAATGTTTTGTTGACTTTGACCCTTCACCCAATCATGAGTCAACAAACCAAAACAAAGACGAACGTCAAAGGTGTCCAGTAGTTATTAAGTTTATTTATTTCACTAATGATATTTTTCCAATTTATGTAGGTTAAGTTTGTTTCAATGTTGAGCCATTTTTTTCTCTCCAAAACAAAACCACACGGGCTACATGCAATTAACGCTAGCTCAACATCATTAGCCTCCTATGCTTTCTCTTTACTTTCCACGTGTAACATGCATGAAGAGGGGTACAATGAAATCTCTAGTAGTATAGCTTCGTTTTGTTCTTCACTGTCTCCCATAGGCTATTTAGCAGCTGCAATAGACTAAAACCTGCAAAGAGAAGAGGATGGTGACTTCTTTGTGCTTTGTGTGTTTAAGGAGCCCATATTACTCTATTTTCTGATCTAAGTTATAATGTTTCCTTATCAGAAATGTGCCTGCTGTTGTATTTTGTTTCATTCACTCATGTTTAACACACAAATCTTGCCTATTTAGTTCTGAGTTCAAACAAAACACTTGCACCTTGTGATGCATTGGTAATATAGGAAGGGCTCCACTGTATTTTTAAACTCCATACACCTTCCCTAGAATCATTTGGATAATTTCAGCCCTGGAATTTCCAATCTCTACTAAACAAAACCTAAAACAGTAGCTGTTAACTTGAAAACCACCTCTTCATGACATCACGAGGTGGAACAGAGCATTTCAACCTTTGGAGATGTAGATAGACTAATAATAAAAGTTTACTCAGATGTGTGAATGAAACAAAACACAACTCCATGCATGTTTTGATCAGGTAGCAGTATTATTATAACATGGCTTAAAACTCACACGACTCAATTTTTGTGCAACATAGGACCTTTAAGTTGAAATTTGCATTTCTCAAAAACTGTGAAAATTAAAATTTTAACATGACAGTCATGACTTCATTATTAAAAAAATAATAATAATAATTTGGGCTCTAATGCATTTCGGTAAAGCTAGCTTCCACTGGGGCATAATTACCATTTCTTCAAAATGAAGTGACTACAAAGGAGCTGTCCTGCATCTTAAGGATTGAAATGAACAGACGCAAAAAAGACGCAAAAAGAACTATTACGCTTTTATCACTAATGTGCAATTACATTGCTGTAAGTACAACAAAATAATACAGGTGGGAATTAATAGAAATATCTTTTTTGTCAGTGAAGCTGTCCAAGAAAACAAGCATGATTTTCAGACTTCAGGACACAGAGAGTTGGCTTTGGTATAATGTCAATAAAGGCACAAAAACATGTGAATGTTTGACTTGTGGGTGGTGAGACAAAACAAACTGCAGGGCATTGTATTGACACAGTGGGCAGCACTCACATCCGCACTCCTGAGCAAAAGACCAAACTGCAAATACTGCAAATTTGATATGATAGACTTTTTTTTTTTTTTTTTTTTCCCCTGTAACCAAGGATACTGCATCATTCACTGGGTGGGCTATTCTTGTTATGTGACTTTTAGTTCAGGCCCAGTGGAGCATAACAGCTGTGTTCCTCCCTTTTAATGGTGCACAATCAGTGTTGCAATAGCATTAAATACAATTATAGATGTGATTTTATCTGATGAAAAATCACAGGTGTAATGCAAGTAATGGTAATAATAATAATAATAATAATAATAATAATATTATTAATAATAATAATAATAATAATAATAATAATAATAATAATAATAATAATAATAATATTATTATTATTATTATTATTATTATTAAGTCATCAGTTTTATATAGCACTATTTTGGACACTCAAAGAGGCTTTACATTTCATTATTCATTCACTCCACACTCGGTGGTGGGAAGCTACTATTGTAGCCACAGCTTCCCTGGGGCAGACTGACGGAAATGAGGCTGCCAATCTGTGCCATCGGCCCCTCCAACTACCATCAACACTCACACACCACTTTCATACTCGGCAATGTGGGTGAAGTGCCTTGCCTAAGGACACAACAACAGTTTTTGGCACTGGCGCCCCCCTGTGGCACCTGATTTTCCCAGCGGTCTCCCATCCAAGTACTGACAAGGTCCAACCTTACTGAGCTTCTGAGATCTGACGGGATCAGGCTTTGGCCGGTATGGCCACAATTCTTATTCAATGGCCATATCGTAGGCCTGGATTGTTTAGCCCAGGGGTCTCAAACCTTTTTCCTCCAGTGCGCTACCTTTACAAAATGAAAATATCAGAGAGCTACGAATTTTAGCAGTTGCAAGAATTTGAATAGATCCATGGTCCCATAAATGGGAAGCGTTAGAAGCCTATAAAACATAACCATTATCCATTTATTAGTGCACAAAGCTATATTTATACAATGGTAATAAACATTTAATTTATTGAGTTATTCAGTCCAATATGTATAATTCAGAAATCTCTTGGTGAGCTACAGGTTAGGTTTAATCTATTCATCAAGGTTTAGATTTCAGTAATGTTTTTACCAATGCAATCCCAACCCTACATAAGTGAAATTTGTTTGCACTAATATCTTGCCTTCTTTTTATCTGATTGTGTTTGCTGGGTTTCAGATATACGTCACAACATTCTATTGGCCAATGTTGTTTAATACAAATGGGTGCTCTTGGGTCTTGTCAGTAATATAAATGAAGTACAATGTTATTAATAAGAAAAACTCTCTTGTCATTGTAGAATCTGAAACCCACCAATAGGTCTATGTATCATGTTCTTAATCTGTAATAATACAGTGGATCATGTTCTTAATCTGTAATAATACAATGGATCATGTTCTTAATCTGTAATAATACAATGGTAATTAATGTTTTTTGTTATTTTCAGATGTGATTGTTATGAAAAAATGAGTTCCTTTTTCAGTGCCAGACTGCTGCTGACCCATCTTGCAGCTCTGAATTCCCTATTACCCTCAGTAGGTTGGCAGGTTGGAGTGTAAAGTACTGCTTATAATGTATTACTGTGCGTTTGTAGTCCCTCCACATCGTCACTCATCCAGTATGCTTAAAGGTGCTCTCCCCTCTGGCAAGCATAACTATGATAGTCTGCTTGGAAGTTAGGAGTCTTTCAAAACTCACTCTTCCTTTACTTTCAATATGTAAAGTGTCCCAACATTTCCTGCTGCCTATCTGTAACTCACCACTTTAGGTCCTTGGAGAGCATTTGACTGATGTGTTGTCAAAAGATGAAAAGCACAGTAGATGCTAAAGAAAATAACGCAAAAATATACATGCAGAGATAAAAAGGTATAGAACACATATACAGGCAGCCAAACCTCTTAGGATTATTGTTAGAGCCATGCTGGTCACTGGGAGAGCAGCATCTGCTCACTTCCATATTTAATAGATGGTATTCACAAAGTAGAATTTGATTATGTCATAATTTCCGATGAAGGTCAGGGGCCTGTATAACTCTATAAGAGATTCACTGTTTTGGCAAAAAATTAAAGGTCCATACATTTTGAACATTACTTTTAGTTGTTAGCGCCACAAACATCCTGACACAAGATTTAATTCTGATGGCTTTAAGTACTTTTAACTGACATCAATCACATCTTTAGGCATGAATAATGGTGCTAATTTCTGAAGCTACTGTTAAAAAATATTATTTTTTGTTTATTTATACTGACAGAAATTGAACTTGGTGTAAGTATTTGTTTCATGTGAATATGCCCTGTAATTAGAGACATATTAACCATAAAACAGGTTAAAAAAATCTTCAATCTGATAATTATACAGCCAATTCCACCATAAAACTTTGTAGAAATGTAATCTGACCCAATAGTTTAAGGTATAGAGATTATAAAATGCGATGTCATATGAACAAACCTATACCACAAAAAGTGGTATTGAGATTTGAGGAATAACTGTAATTGTTATTCAGGCGCAAATGCCCCATCAACCTAAAAACATGCTCCACAGGTAAAAAATCCTCCACCTGAGTTTCTGACCAAGCCTAGCAACAAGATCATGGAGATGGGTCCCCAGGCGCCTTCATGTACTGCCCACTGCTCCGGAAGGATGGATGAAATGCAGAAGATAATTTCCCTACAGTGATAAATAAAGGATAACAATTTTTAAAAAATGCAGCCTGGTTTATCTTGTTCATGCTACATTCCTCTCCTGTCCAGGTGTCTATAGAAAGTCCCCCCCAGCATCCCGCCGCCACTCACTGTGACTAAAAGCCTTTTTGCACTGGAACTTTTTGACAGACACCGGTGCAGCCTTTTAAAGTTCCCCTTTTACCTCTATCTTTTCCACCAAGTTATGTAAGGTTTTCAGTTGCTGTCTCTGTTTGAGCCCAGAAAAATCCAAGCTGGAAACATTATCTGCAATGGAGTAGAAGCCCAGCAAAGACACTTAGTGACCCTGCCTGCTACAGTACAGTGCACCTACAAGTGTTCAGACCAGGGTACAATGGGACCATATGCACTATTCTCTAGGTCTGTCAGGAGGACAGTTTCAAATCATGATATATTGCTACAGATATACTGTGATAAACCATAATATTGAAACTACTTGTCTGTGGCATACCACTGACACAATAACAAAGCAGGATAATCCCAGTACACCATTAGTTAAATAGACAGTGTCATTAAAAGACACGGATGCCAACAACTAAATAGCAGCCAGTAAAGCCAGTAATTAATTTTCAGCTTCCTGCAGCTCAAATCTTATTGTATTACAAATAAAATAACACAAATCTCAACACTAATACCAAGAAAATGTACACACAATAAATATTGAGCCCCAAAATATATTGTTCTAGCTTTCATATATTGACCGATAAGTCAATATAGTTATTATCATGACAGGCCTACAATTCCCTATGTAATATCACCAGTCATGACAGGGGGTGAATTGCTCCTGCATTAGGATGTTAGTGAAGATGGATATGTTGCCTTGATTGTCATTCAAACTCACACTCATGTTATGGAGGAGGCGTAAGACAGGCACTGAAAGATCACAGGCGGCATTGACTGGACAGCAGCACACTGAATATCCCACTATGACTATAAATCAAATAGCAATGGTGTGCTTCACTGCCATGTTATTTATGGAGATCCAAAACTGACAGCTGATTGGAGAGAAACAGGCGATGATGACAGACTCCAGTTCTGCTTGCTTCTGTTGCACCCGCACACGGAGGCATGTGTGGGGAGCTATGACTTCATAGAGGAGCACATTAAGAATTTAGTTCTTAAAAAATGTATCAGGCGGATATTAGGGTGTTGTTCGCCTGCTGTCTTTAATCAAGAATGAACTTATGTGCGTTTTATGTGCGTCTGTGTGTATGGCAAAAGGAGAAATTCAGTTTGTCAGCTGGACAAAAGTTTATTTGGTCGAATACATTTTGCAGCTCATCCAAGCTGCTTCTTTAGTTCTGGTCAGACGCTGGTGGACACTGCCTATATCTGCCTGAAGGGAGGAGCTACTGTAACTACAATGAAATTACTCTGTATCTACCACACCTATTTGTTTACAGTTTCTGGTACAGTAGTTAGGTAGGCCTATAAAATATGCAGTGGGTGTGGAGTGTGGGGTCTTGTTAGCAGAACCATTCAGGGCCATAATGGTGTTTTCACACCTCTGGACCTGACCTGGCTAGTCCTATAGTTTTCTTTGTTTGTTTTGATTTAGGTTTGTGTCTTACCAGAACTGACCAGAAATGAAGAAGCAGCTTAGAGCTGCAAAACGTATTCGATCAAATAAACTTTTGTCCAGTTGACAAAGTGAATTTCTCCTTTTGCCATGGATTCTACCTGGACGAGGGATGCTACACACTCTGTGTGTATGTTTTAATCAGTGTCAAGCATTTAAACTTCAAGACATTACACAAAGAAGTACAAAGATGCACTAAAGCCCAGTAGGGGCACAGAGCGTGTGAGGGCATCAGCTGAAGGATTAACAGGAGGAGCTCAGTGTCTTTATTGTTTCTTTATCTAGACGTCATTACGGGTGACAGCAGTGATGGAGTTGAGATTACACAGACTTGTCGTGTGCCGTTTACCTGTGCAGTCACATGTCAGTGAATGAAGTCTGTTTACACGTAATACCAGAGGAATAACTTCGCATGCTGACTACCAGAATGACAGATGTTTTGAGGATCTGTGCACTGAGTGACAGCACACTATCAGGGCTTTTGTAGAGCTGTGGCGTCTTCCTTTCATTTCACTAGTGTGAGTGAGGGAGGGGCCCATAGAGCCACAACTAAGTGAAAAAGGAACCTAGGAGGCATCTTTTGGCTTGTCAGGCTGAAGAAATCTAATCCTCACAGGCAAGAATTTGAATTTGAATGTGTAACCTGAAAATAGTAGCTGTCCCTACATAATTGGAACAAATGGATGTTGGATATGGTGCAGAAAATAAAACAAGAAATGTCACTGGGACAAAATGTGACACTTTTTGCTGACAGTTACAATAAGAGAGCTCTACCACAGGCAGCCTCTTGTATGGAGCTGGACAGCTTGTAGTTGCTGTCAAACTACCGCTGATCTCTGACGCTGAAGGTCGCAATTATGTGCCCCCCGCTACTCCTCCTCCACCCATCCCGCTGCCATCCGCCCCACTCCTTTAGAGTCCTCTGTTCTCTAAGCAGCATTTAATTGTGAGGGGCTGAGCTGGGGAAAGGAGTAATCAGATGAAGGCAGGGCAGATCACGTGGCTATACACTGGGATTATTAACACACGTGATTTGATTGAAGTTGAGCTGGCATATAGAAGAGGTTTAGAGAGAGGATAGAGCAGGAGACAGAGCTGCAACAAATGGGACAATAAAGGAACAGAAAGGACAAGTGCAGGACGCAGCAGAAATGGGGAGGAATCTGAGGGAATGAGAGCAGAGAGAGAGCAGGAGGAGAGGCAGCGCAGTGCAGAGGAGAGAGAGAGAGAGAGAAGGAAGCCTCCTCTGTACGCACAATCAGAAAGACCCAAGCAAGCACAGGCAAGACATCTTCACATCGGGCGCTGTTTAAAAGGATTTACAGTGGAGTGTACATAGTCTACAACACAAGGACTCACCTACGGAGGGACCAACACATTCACTTGACCAGTAACAGGATGCTAATGGGGAGAGAAAACTTTTGGAGTAGTCAAAGGAGCGAGGCTGGAGTATGTGTTGAAGGGTGAAGCTACATGGAGGAGGAGGAACCAGGCTACAATCTATCAGCATGTTTTCTGACAGCAGGGGGTCCGCGGAGCACAAGGGCTTCAAGACACACAGCTCCCACTTCTTACCCTGGCTGCGTAATAGTTTGAAAAGCCAGCAGAACCATGACAGCAATCTCAATGGAACGATCAAATCTGGATCTGAAAACCGCAACAACTTGAAAGGCTTCTTTATTCAGGGTAAGGACAAGGAGAAGAAGGGGTGCAATGGGGTAGCCAGGGTGCTGCCGGTAGTCCTCAGGGGGCATCACATTCTGTCTGGGAAGCAGAGAGAGAGAGAGGACAGTCCTGCCCGATGGACCCAGTCTCCCGAGCTAGATCCAGAAGTGAGCATCGCTTCTGAACTGGAAAAGAGTTTGGTCCTGGATAACCACGTTGAAACAAAATGCAGCCCCCAAAATGTCCCTTCTCCGAGTGACCAGACTTGTGCGACACTGAGAAGGTATGGTCCGTTAGTAGTTGCCCCACCAGCACTGCCAGAGGACCCTAAAAGCACGCCCCCTGTTGTTGGTTTGTTTGTGGACAACAAGGAGAAAGTCTGGGACTATTCCAGCCGTAGTTTCCGCCAAAGAGATCTCCAGTCAGCTAGTTGGGTAGGCCCAGAAATCCAAAGCATCTTGAAGAGGCAACAGTTCACCTCCAGCTTCAGTTTCATCCACCAACAGACCAGGAACTCCCAAAGCCACAGAGATCTGACATCTTTGAGGGACACACAGCTTGACCGGGCCCTTAATGGAGTCCTTTTCTCCACCCAGGTCGCCCAAAGGGGTCCAGGCTGCACCAAAACACTTCGAGGACCAAGGAAACCACGACCTATCTCAGAGCGTATCACAAGCTTGGAGCAGTCGTGGTTTCAACCTGAACGCATTAATATCAATGTGGGGGACAGTAAAAGGAAGGCAGTCCGAAACCAGATCAAACGTGTTATGGACAATCTGGAGCATGTTTTGGGAGCTCTGCGGGACGTCCAGCAAGAAATGAAAGAGGTGATGGATGATTCAGTGCTCTTATTCAACCCCAAAAAGGCATTTTCCACCATCACTGTGTTTGCAATTTAGTCTTGTGGTGGAAGCATTATGCTCACAAACCTTTAGGGCTTTGTGCATTGATGATAACATAGTGGGCTAGAAATGTGTGCCCTCAGCAGATTATTTGAAGAAGTCAGCATTTAAAAATCTACCACAGTCTTCTTCAAACATTTACAAGTCTCATTTTAGTTAAGTTTTTTGGTGGGGTGTTTTGAGCTGATGCAAATTGACATTAGGCACCCTCAGTGTGGTTTCCCCTCTCATCACTAACTCCTTGTGGACAGATGCTACTCGGGCACAGCTGGATCAGAGCCCGGGCCTTTTCATAATCCATTTATATTTAAGTATACCAGCCTTATCCGCTAAAAGCAACACACATAGTCTCACACTGGTCTCAAACGTGCAATAAACAGTGATGAGAGTGCAAATAGGCTGCACACACCACACAAAATAAAAATATCACAACATTTTATTGGAGAGTTGGCAGACTAGAGTTAGATTAGGCACCAGAAAAGATTTTGGACAGATATTTTGTTCAAAGTGATTTTTTACTATTTTGTTACATGTAAGACCTTTGATTGTATCTAATAGCCAATCGATGGTGTGAAAGAGGATTTTGGACAGAACTCGTAAGCCTGGCAAAGTTAGAGAATAAAGTAGGAGCTACTCTTGTGTTTCATAGCAATGTTTAGTTAAAGCATTCTGACACATCAAACGCTGCACAGGGACTTTGGCCAAAGAACAAAACGGATAAGTGCGGCATTGAAGTGGTGCCGAGTTGCAACAAAGGGTCAAACATCTTTGGTTTTATCGACAGCCTTGAGATACAGCAGGGTCATCTGCTCTTTTTATCTCCTTTAATACTTAAAAGATGAACTATGTAACTTTTCAGGTGGAGTATAGTCATCTGCTCCATGGAGATATCATTGCTTTTCACCAAATGTTCCAAAGTATGGCATTAATGTCTATCTTCATATAGACAAACAGATGGCACCACCAGGCCAAGTTACAGGTCGTATAATGCCATAGTGTGGAACATTCCAAGTATTATCATCATTATCAAGCAGATGGCCAACTCTTCATCACCTTTAAAAAAGAGCACCTGTGCAGACAAACTAATCCATACACATTTAGCAGATGCCATTTACAATCCTATCTAAAATCTGAAAATAGGATAGAGATAACAGCTACAAAAACAGGGTCATCTATTGATAACAGCAAGGATGTTGTTGAACGTAGAGAACAAAATAATAATTCATGTGTTCCTGCAGAGGATTTATCAGAGCACACAGAGCAGGTGGAGAGATAGGTCAAACACTCTCCCCAGCGTCATTTCCCCCCCTCTCCCATCTCTATCATTGTAAATATGCCTCTGTGACATGCATCTGTGTAATTATTTGCATTGTTGGGCATGCACTTAAGCTCAGACTGCAGACATTTAAATAGGTCTTTAGATGTACTCTAACAGTGAGATGTATTGTACAGTGCTCTCTTTCTGTCTCCAGAGAGATGCTTTAAGAAAAGAACACCCACATAAATGTAGCTTACACGTTTCCCATTATAGTTGTCGTGTTTTGGCTTGAAAGTAGGTGTTTTAAGCACCCTGCTGCAGGCTCATTTGGAGCATTTCACAAAAAGCAACCCATCTTTTGCATATACTATTAATGGACAGTTGCACAAAATGTACCTAATTTACATTCAAAAAATTATTATGATTTTATGCAGAAAGGCTTGGTCTTTCATTAAACCAATTTTACATGGCACCACATTATAAATGATTACGGTATTCAAATAAGCAATTTCCTTAAAAAAAAGGCAGTAGAAATACACAAAGTGCCAAGTGTTTTAGCCTGTCATGTTAGCAGCATAATTATGCAAATGTCACCTTGTAAGGAGCCGTCAAAGTAGCAAGTAACATGAATGACTAATGATAATCAGCCTTGATTGTAGCTGTGTGTGCAAGTTAATTGTTTTCATCACATGTGTTTCTAGGTGGTGCAGCAGATCGACTATTTAACATCATCCATTGATCTGAACGAGGAGGAGCCGCCAGAGGCTCAAACTCAAAGCAGCAGTAACAGCTCCAGTTCAAGTGCAGTGACAGTGGGAAGTGTCATTCACAGACCGTCAGGGGCTGCAACAAACACAGACTTTTGGAGAGAGAATCAAACTACAAGTCGGAGCCAGTCTCCACCCAGTGTCCTGCTGCTGCCTGTAAGCTCAGAGCAAACAAACACACTTCGGTTAGGGTGCAGAAAAGGAGGATTTAACCATCCAGCAGACCAGACACACAACTTAACTCAAACTATGACCTCCCCTGTCTCCCCTCAGAGGACCCTCCCAGTACGCCCTCCCACTCCAGGCCTGTCCCCTCTGACTGTAAACCTCCAGCACCCCAACAGCCCCGTCTCCCAGCCTGAGTCCCCCTCACCTGCTCCTTCATCCTCTTTGTCCCACCAGTCCCCCTCATATCTGAAACCGCCACCCCCCTTTACCCCGTCAATCAAACCTGGATGTCACCTGAACCCACAGAGCAGTCACACATCTGGCATGCCTTCTCTAGTGTCAAACATACGACCACCCACTGTCCCAGAAACCAACAGGGAGCGGCGAGCACTGTCAGCAGGGCACATCCCACGAGCCTATCATATGACCCTCCCACTCAAACCTAAAGCCGGACAGCAAGGTCGTAAAGGACGCAAACCACCCCCATATCCACACCATAGACTTCATGAGAAACCAAAACCCAAGGAGCCTCGCAAAGCTCCTCCCTACCCAGAGAAGAGAAGACTGCTTTCAACAACTGTGTGAGACCTAGGGAATCAGAGGGCCATATTGCAAGCATGGAGTACGTGGGGCCTTGCCCAGGTGAGCTGACGTTTCCAAGGTGATGGAGATGACGATTAGGGTGAGTATTAGAAAAACGCTTTGGTGGTGGTGTCTTTATTTTTACACAAATCTCTATAGAGTGCACCCCGACCAAACCATCTGTCAGGATATTGCACTGGTAACAAGAGTCAGTATACAGATGCTCATTTACCAGCACCCTCCCACACTCTGCATAGTTAAAGGGCAAAGGGAAGAGACTAATTAGATGAGCTGAGATATACAGTAAAGGGAATCCCAAATTAATGCCAGATGACAAGACAAAAAAGTGAAGTTTATTTTTATATGTTGTGAAGTGGACACTCAAATGTAGCAGCAGCATTGTCTGGACTGGATAATTGCTGTCAAAGTGTGGTGATACCCTTTAAGAGTCCACTTTATGGCGTGGACAAGAGCAGCAAGACATAAGTAACAACCTGATTTTTTTCCTGCTGAAATCCCATCTCGTCTACTGCCTCTGGCCTGACTGACCTGACCGTAGCCTCCATCTGTTCCCTTCTAAATGAGTGGGATGGGATAAACAAAAATTAGTTATAACAGAGTAAAAAATAATCAAAAGGCTGATTGCAAAAAATGTCATTGTAAATCAGCTGTGATTATGTGCTCAATTTAAACTACAACCAAAGCAATTTCAGAAGCGGTTCACATAGCCCTCTGTTCTCATCGCAATTTCCAGCAGCAAAATTTCTAGCAAAAATAAGTAAGTGCTAATGCCAATGTCAACCTTCGGAAGAACAGCTCCTTGATAATTTCCCATCAAACTGGAAACTGGACTTAAAATGCTGTAAAGAAGTTGAACTGATGGTTGAAATGAGACAGCACTCGCTTTGAAATATTAATATTACGTTTGTTGAGGTGAAAGTTGAAGGTTCCGTAAATAACTTCAGTGTGAACAGATGTAAACAGGGCGAACCAGGGATGAGAAAGAACAGGTAATTTTGCATAATACCACAAGAGAGGTTGAGATTTGATATTCTTTGCCAACTTAAGGCCATATTACCCTTGTGGTACATGTGTCACCCTGTTACATCACACTGTTTTGAACTTGATGCCAATTAAAGGACAATCAAGATTACAGATTTTCCCCTGGCTTAACATTAGATGAATAAATCCCTCTTGGCACTATATCTCTGTAAGCCTGGATAGATCACTGGTCTATACATTCCCATATGTGTCCATGGATTTACTAGATCCACCTCGCAAAGCCCTTTCCTCCCTGAAATTAAGACAAAACAATAGAGGCTCTATCGCACAGAAACAATTATATGTGGACAATGTATGTTAATTAGGTATGCATAAAGAATAGTCTTTCAACATAGTGCTTTCTTAAAATTACGTTTTTGTCCAATTTGTATTCTGACTATTCCCCTACTGTGCAGAAAAGCGTTTTGTATTTTAGGCAGATGTGGCAAGGAGCATAAAAAGGCCCACGTCAAGTTCATTTTGGCCACAGCTGTCTTAGAATATGAATATTTAATGCTTCAATTCAGTTTGTCTTGTTGCTAACAGACAAAAAATACAGAATTGATCTTGTTTTGTCTTTATTGAAACACCCGTCATACTTCATAATGAATCAATTCAGGAAGTAGGAAAATAAACAGTACAAACTGAGTAACCCATTGTGTATTTTCCATCTATTTTGGGTCAGTCTCTGCAAATGGAAGCCTGCCGATGACAAAGGGACAGCTCTCCAGAGAACTTCCTGAGCCCAAGAGGATCACATCTGACACACACCTGGACTAATAAGGTACATACTGCATGTAGCTAAACTAACAACCTCAAATCAGCTAAATCCTCCAATCTGTAATCAATGGCAGAAGTCCATCTCCGGACACTGGTGGGGGATCTAAGGATGGATCAATTGGGGCGAGATAAAGGTCGTTCTTTACATAAGAAAGTCCCGGTGTCTGGACAGGGACCTGGGATAATGAGCTACTTCAGAAACTTTGACTATATCCCTGCTGATCTGCACATGTGGAGGATGAAAGCTTCAGGGCATCTGCCTCGGTGCAATCCCACTTCTTCTGAATGAAATTTTTAGTTGAACTTTAAGCAGTGCATTTGTGGATGTATTAGAAACAGAAAAGAACTTGTGAAACAAAGGAATTTATGAATCTAAAATGTGCGGCAAGAGCACACACATTTTGTGCTATGGTATAAATTAAACATTTTTCTTTTGTATTTAACTTTGATTGTTTTGGTTTGATGTAACTTTTAAGTACTACTTTTTCATCTGATAAAAACAAGTCATTAATGTTCCTGTTGGGATCATATGTAAAGCTCAGGGGTTATGTAGAGCAGGTTCAGATAAACAGAAGGAAGGAAGAGCTCTTCTTACTAGCAGCTCAGTAGTAGGACTGAGATAAATGTAACTGTGTGTGCATGCTGATATTAGGGATTATTATTCACTTTCCTCTCAGGATTACAAACCAGTGGATAAATCCTGGCCTACTCTAAATATGTAATCTATACCCTGCAAACCCCCAATGCCAGGCCTCTATACTATACTGTCCCAATGAAAATTACAAAACATGTTTTATATCAGAGAAGGACAAAGAAAAATCAGTTTTATGTCTGTGTTGATTTGCAGATAAATCCATTGTAGTAGAAAGGGCATGTAATTAATGTAACAAAATACAGTGCTGCCATGATAAAAGCAGAATTTCACAGCGCTGCGCCTTTGAAGTGTCACTCAGAAGAGTCACCAAGTCCTTCATCCACTACAGGGCTCAAACTCTGGTCCCATGCAGCTGAAGCACAGTCACACTCCTGACCAATTACAACTCATCATGTCCTGTTCGTCCAATCACAGTGAGCTTTGAGAGCTGGGCGCTGAACTTTCCATCAGTTTGGGTCACTGGAAACAAGAGGAAAGAAAGTTAATTAGTATGGAACAAAATAAAGGCTGCAGTGTGGAGGAAAGCACCTGAACCAGTGTCACCCTGTTGCAAAGCTGCTGCAGCAGCAGTTTTTCAGCCACAGCTTTGATCCAGCCTGCAGTGTAGTTGCCTGCAGTGTAGTTTGGCTCCAAAAATAATGTCAGAGGATATAGGGAGCCAGATGAGTCCTATGTAAAGGACCAGGCAATATGTGCAATACCAATTTTCCTGTATTAGACCATTTATACATTTTTCTTCTGCAACTACTTAACACCAAGTGAAAACATCATTTACTAAATTATAGCTGGTCCATTTCCAGTAACAGATAGCAATATATTAGATAAAGCATACCACTCAACATTCAGTATTTACAATACTACACATGTACTCGGCCTACTTATCAAGACTAGATGAGCAATGACTGGACAGCTCCTCCTTGTGGAGTGTTACAACATAGCTGGTGAAGCGGTTTCCACTGCAAAAGGCCTTTCTGAGGCATTTGCCTCAATATCTCAGTGGGGATTACATCTGTATTATTGTCTGGGTTTGTGACACTAAGTATGCTGAAAAGCTTGCACAAATTAGGAGTTAAATGTTAATGTTATAACGTTAAGAACTGCTATGTGACTTGACAAATCCTGTTAATCACTGAACAGACTTGCATACACACAGAATTTATGAAAAAACAACAAAAACTAAAAACAAAATAGTTACAAATACTTCTTCAGGGACAAATGCAGCCCACTCACAGCTGGGGAATGTGCTTAAGAAGCAAATCAGTGGAACCTCTTGCAGTGAGGGAGAAGGAGGGAGCATGAGTGTGAGTGATTAGCAATCAGATGGAGTTGTAAATATAGTCAGTTCCTCACCTGTAGAGTCGCCTATGGTAAACTCCTCTGGCCTCAGTGGCACGTCACTGTGTCCTGTCTGTGACTAGACACATGTCAAGAAGAAGGGGAATGATATTAGGGGATTATTCCCTTAAATCTCAGGATTACAACCCAGTGGATAAACCTACTCTAAATGTGTAATGTATACTTGCTAGACCACCAATGCCAGACTTCTATGTGCTGCACATTTATTATAAGATTCCCAGACAAAATTAAGAAACATCTCTTTAAAATGTTATATCAGAAGCACAACAGAAAATATATGCCAAATTTATGTCTATTTTATGCCAAGCTGTTCTGCATTGCATATAAATCCATTGTAGTAGAAACATCATGTAATTAATGTAACAAAATTCAGTACTGCCATGACAAAATTTCACAGTGACTAGGCACACATAGAGCAGTAGTTTTAAAGAGCAAGTGTAGAGTGGGAGAGGACAAAGCAGAGCAGGATGAGACATAGCAACAGACGGTCACTGAAGTAGGAGGAGACAAGGTCAAGGAGATTTGGTGCGGGGGTGGCAGGTGTGTTTGTGCATGAGAGCATATTTTTGTCATCCTCATTTACTGAAGTTATTCTCTGTGTGTTCGTATTTGTTCCAGGGCCCAGAGCCATTGCAGCCAGAGGAAATATACTCTGTTTAATGACAAAGTGCCTGCTCTGTCCTTGCTGGGGAAGGAGATGAGTCAAGGTGTGATTTACACCACAGATGACCACTACAGACATCTTAGAAGATGTCTAGACATTAATTTGCCATCATACATCCAGTACATCCAAGCCGAAGAACTGTCTTTTCAACTAATACATCCTACAATAAGGAACGTAAATCTATGGAATCACCTAGAACTATCGAGCACCTGAGAGGTTTTCATGAAGAAGTGTGTCAATTTGATTCTCAGGACTGTAAGGTCAGCTACTTGAAATGCTCTGTGCCTATATAATTGATGTGATTTATAAATTAATAATGAAAAATTAAAAGAACAGAAGTCTGGAGTCTCTTTATTATTTTCGTTCTAAATAAAATATGAACTATTAAGTACATTTGTTCGCTGAAATGACTTTACTAGTATTTTCAACAATGTACCAAAGTACCAGTTTTGTTAGTGCCACCAAGATTGTGTGTGTTTATACCAATAAGACAGTAGTAAAGACAGTAGTAGCCTTTGTTATACGTATAGTAGCAGGACAACTTTCACATTCTTGTTTACCCACAGACCTACAGAGCACCATCTTTGGTCAAAAATTAAAAAGCTGCAGTTGATCCATCAGTGAACATTTGCCTTGATACTTGCTGTTGATTCTTTGTGGCATCTATAAGCTGTTTATGTACCACAGTGACAGGGGCTCCCAGTGGATGAGTGAACAAACTGGATCATTAAAAATGCTGCCGTTTTTGTTATGCTTTGTTCCTTCTCTTTGACACTTTTTTCTGTTGCATACCACAGACTGCTTCTTTGAAAATGTTGTATACTGTATGTTGCATTTAGCTTGCTGTTTGCTTGTTTTGGGGAAATGTTGATCAATCACAATTTAGAGTTCCTGGCATTTATGCAGGTGCCTCACTTTTTTTTTTTTTTTTTTTACAAACCACATATCAGAATCAATTTATCTGTTTCAATTGGACTTGGGCTTCTATAACTGGGCGAACTGGTATTCAGAGATTTACAAAAGTACAATGATGTAGTCATTATTACTTACATATGCATTGGCGTATTCAATTTTGGTTCCTTTCATTTCAGCTTTGAACTGAGTGAAAAACAGGTATGATTTTCCCTGTGGCCTGGATGAAATTAAACAAAGTAAACTATTACAGCACACAATCAACTATCAATTTTATGTTGACATTTATTAAAGGTGTATGAATGTGGGCCTAAGTCAGGGCTCTCAAGGGCACAGAAGCGCTGTGCGTGAGAAATACCATGCGTGGCGTGTGAGCGTGTGAACATGTCGAATTGCGTGTGTCACACTCTCAATGCGTGAGACTTGAGAGCCCTGGCCTAAGTGAATATGAAAACTTAACACACTCACCTCCACAAAGAGCAAGAAAATAGTCTGTCATCATCACTAAGCCCAACACTCATCAACCAATCCTGTTTGTAAAAAAATAAAATAAAAAAAATCAATGGATTACAATCAATCCCTTGTAAACCTAGATGTGGAAAGCTCACCTCATTGGTTCCCCCTTGTGCAGCATATGTGAATGAACATTCGTATTTGCCCTGTAGTAATGTAATATTTTTTTAAGTGATAACAGTTATTGAACATTTACAGATTACATTTTGACACATCCAAAACTTAAATCTCCAGAGTGTAGACCATATCGCGGCGTTTTTAGTAAAAAAAAAAAAAAAAAAAGTCTTTAGATAATAATACATAACACCTAGACCAAAAAGTAAAATAGCCTATATTTCAGCCAATGAATGGGGCAGTTGTGGCATCTGGGCAGCTACGTGTCAGAAGCTCACAGGGAGGATTGTCATAATGATGCGACTGAAACTGAGCGATGGAATTTGTTGCAGAAATTGCAATAAAATGTCTGTGTGTTTTTTATGGACGATAAAAGTTAAATGTATTGATCACCCAAACAAAACAGTGTTTGTTTTACTGAGCAAATAAGAAGAATGAGTCGCATATTTATGTTAAAGAGAAACTCACAATTCCCTCTTTGAAAGTGTGCACCACTCCTCCGGGTTTCACGTTAAACTCCACCGTCTTGGTGTTCTCCGAAGCAGCTTCAGTTGTGGCGAGCACTAAAACAAAAATAAACGCCAAAGAAGATGAAAAATTCACTGTGCAAAACATGTTTGAGGTCGCCTTTTGCTCGAAACGGATTGTGCAGATCTCGGCAGCACCGGTGTGTTTTGTCGCGAAGATATGACGTCATAAAGACAGGAAAAACCTGTTTTAATGAATGAAAGAAATCTGACAAGATACAGGCTAATCACATTATTCACATTATTTACTAATATTTGTGCGTTAGGCCTAAAATGTGGTGGTTATACAGGAGAAAGTCCTGTCGTTTTTAGTTGTTCTGTACAGTACCCACTATAGCCACACGAGGTCACTTAACATTATAAAATAAAATCTAGGAGACTTTAATTGCTGCTATTATTATTATTATTATTATTATTTATCTTATTTATTTTTATTTATTTTTATTTTTTTAAACAGCTTTACATATTTCATAGATCCATGCATATATTGCCTGCTTAAAGTTGGAAGTTAGAATACTATTAGTCTAATCATAAATCTGTGTCAGAAAATATGCTTAATAATAATCTAAACATTCTTCTTAGCATATTAAGTGTGAGGTCATTCAAAAACCAACCCTCATGTCAGCTGAATACTGATAATGCAAAACAGACAAAATATTAACCCTAATGTGAAGACTGAACAGTGTGTATTGTCAGTGTCTCCATGTCTGTTTATGTCTCTTACTGTTTATATACAGTATGTCTGGGCTGGAGATGTCCTCTTCATGACATGTAGGCAGATGTTTGGTAAAATGGCTGACACTGCGGTGTGAAACCTGTAAAACCATATGCACATTCTAACCAAACAAGCTTTAGCGGAACAACTTGTCAGCCCTCTTCCCTCTCAGCAGTCACCCTCCTCGAGGTCAGTTTGGGCTGACAAATCTCACTTCTTTACCCAAAAATAACACACAATTACTGACAGACTTCCACTTAGGCAGCTTCTTGAGTACTTGAACAGTGGCTACAAGGGGAATATAAAGCACATACCGCTCTTTCCAACAGGAAAGCTAGTTAATGGTCTGCTCTCATCTTGCCCAGGTAAATAAGCCACAGGTTCGGATGTCGAGCACTCCATGAAACAGTCCCCTCCACTCACAAACATTAACAAGGTCTTTCCTGTCCACAGGCCTGACTGGACAAACAAGGACTGAATCATCAAACACAAAAGTCTAATGACGTTCAGGGATCTGGCACAGTCTAGAAACTCTTTTCTTGGTAGTTAAACTGGTCAAAGTCTGCATTTGGAAACTACAGTTTTCTGATCTTGTTAATATGTTAACTCATTGATACTTATGGAGTTCTGTAAACATATCTTTAACATTGTTGTGTGCAGGATTGACACATCCATTTGACTAATAATAAATAATTGGCTAATGCGGTTTGAATCGAGCCCATCAGCAGGAGGTCCATGTGAAATAACTGTTCAATTGTGTCTTCAGCAGAACAAACTGTGTGTCTCACAGTGTGTCCTTTTGGCTCAGACTCTGTGGTGGGCCAGTGCTGCCACACAGATGCTCTGCCCATGATAAGACTGATGTAGTCCTGGTGCTGCTGATGTCAGCAGCTCATCGTCAGGTTTTCCAGGCTGTCTGTGAATCTGTGGAATTTCTCTCCTCCACGCCACTGTCCGCAGGACCACTGTGTCCTCTGAGCTCGGTCTGCACCAAACAGCTGGGGCAGAGTGTGTCACACTCAGGTTCATGTAAGTATCTCCATGAACTAATATAGTGTTTCAGTTTGACAGAAAGACAAAGACATAATATTCAACCGTCACACTATGGTCAGTCTTTGGTGGAAACTATATGATGTATATTACACTGGGCATGTTTCCTCCACATCTGTTTTCCACAGTGTTTGCAGTCTAAGCAAGTGGGGCTCAGAGATGTTAGGTCTACTTATACATAAGGATGAAGAAAAAAGGCATCTTCTCCATTACCTCAACCCATAGCAGTGTTTTGGTTTATAAAAACAAAGGTTTATTTTTCACTATCAAACATCTTGTTGTTGTTTTTTTAACTTTAATTCTGTTCATAACTGAAGTGGTTGCTCTTGCATTAGACAAAGAACAAGAAAGATCCCATTTAGAATTCTACATATGAGTCACTGTGTTTAATAAAGCAAGGACACATTACTCGCAGGCCCCAACAGAACAAGGGTTTATTGCCAGGTGAATAAATGTTTTTGCACGTCTTTAATGTGAGAGACAAGGATACACTGTGAAGCTTGTTTGCCATTCCGATGTTGTAATGGGTTATTCAGTATTTCAGAAATGCACCTTCACAAATTGTGATGGAGACCAACAGTGTTAAAACCAAGAGCAAATCAGAGCCTTAATTATAAAAACAAGACTAAAAATGAACGATCACTAATCTCATTGCAAATATCATACTTGTTTGTACTATTCATGTAATAAACAACATGGTTTAAATTTGTAAATAAGTAGCACATTGGGTCTGAATACAAAACAAACATATTGCATTGATTAACGAAAGCATAAATTAAAACATTAATGCAACTTCTTCCGCACTCAACATAAATAACCCATATTAAAAACATTAGTGTTGATGCAGCCACTTTCTTTATATTCTCAGCTCCTACAAAACAAAGCACCGGCATCTAAATGGACCTACAATTTACAATATTTTTCATTTAAATACTGGATCCTTACAAAGTAATCCTGCAGTTTCTGGTCTGAACGTAGCTCCCTGTGTATCTCACATCACATTGGACTACATTGTTGGTGAAGTCTGACTCTTCAACCAGATGAGAGGGGTTTACCATCACCTAAATGCAAATATAACATTACTTTCATGCATATATTTTTTTATTATTTACAAGCAAAGTATCTCACACCTTAAGAATGTAGTTTCCTGGTGGCACATCTGTTATGTCAATCCACTGGCAGTCGATGTTGGCATGATAAGTGTCATAACAACCTGGACCAAGCCCCTAAAAGCATAAGTTCATTATAATTATTTCTAGACCTGTCACAATAAATATTGTATTGACTTATTGTTCAATATATGAAAGCTTGAACAATATATTTTGGGACTCAATATTAATTGTGTGAACAATTTCTTTGTAATAAGTAAGGAGATTTGGGATATTTTTTGTGGTAATAGAATAAGATCTGAACTGGAAAAGGTTGAATAAGTCACTTGTATGGCTAATTATTGGTTCATTCTGCTATTTATTTGTTGCAGCTCAGGCATTTTTTATAATACTGCTGATTTAAAAAGGGATTATGTTGTATTACTGTTACCTTATTTGATTTGACAACAGTCTCTTGCAATTTTGCTTCTTATTGCTTCTTAATTTATTCTTAGTATTGATATGTTTTCTCTTTGTTATTATATTACTATACTGTGTGAGTTACTGTGTCCAAATATTTCCCTTTTGGCTCAATAAAATTTGTCTAAGTTTAAGAGTAAGTTGTCATTGGCTAGTTGTAGATGAGTAGTTCCAATATTATCATTTATCGCAGTGTATTTCTGTATCATTCAATCAAAATTTGTTATCATGCGAGACCTTGTTATTCCTGATAGAGAATTATATTGAGATGGGTTATACCTGTGTATGAGCGGTGCAGGCATAGCGTCTCCGTATTCCTGGGTCACATGTGGTATCCTCCAGGCAGAAACTGGCTTTATGTCCTTGGGCGACTCTTAGCCCAGTGGAGACATCCAACAAGTCATATGTACTGAAGGCCTCCATGCTGTGATAGTGCCTTAAAGTGTCGACAGTTGGAGGTAAATCTATAGTATTTTTATAGTAAAAGAAAAGAAGAGGTTATTACTTACTGGTGACAGCTGTGCCATTCCCACTCATGTCTGGGTCTCAGTGGGAGGAAGTCAGCAGTTCCCTGGTTCTTCACTCGCTGTGGGAATCTCAACAAGACTCTGTACTCCAAGTCACTGACACCAGACCGATACGCAGAGCTGGTAATAAAAAAAATAAAATAAAATAAAGTTATGTAGGCCTAATAATAAAGTACCTCAAGAAAACACAACAACAAGTCTGCTTCTGGAATTCACTTTTGTTTTCTATGTTTACCTCAATGTTCTACAGCACACAAGAACATTCCACCTCTGTCATGGCCATAATAGAGATTTATGATGGAGGTGACCCTTTTAAGTTTGACTTTCACCTCAGGAATCCTTTGCCTTTTGGTCCAGTGACTAAAAAAAAGAGGTCACTGCTGCTCTGTCACACAGCTGCAAACTGGACTAGCAGCGTGCTAAATTACTTTGCATTCAAAATTGTCAAAAGTTGCACCTGGAGAGGCAGTTCTCCTCAGCTGCACAACGCAGAGCATACATCTGCATTCTGTGGATGTAAGAAGATGCCTGAATGAAGTAAGGGTCTGGAACCAAATCAGGTAAACCTGGATAAAAGAAAGACAAAAACAGTTTCTGGCAAAATTGCACCAGATTAAATATTGATATAGCACGTGGTACCAACAAAGTTTTCTCACCGCTGTGGAAGAATCTGGTTCCATATCCAGTCCCTGGGGGGTTTCTGGCCGGGGGGCTGTTTCTGCGGTTTGGTGGATTTGCGTTATAGAAAACTGAGTTGGTGTCGTGGGAGTTTGGTGTATCTGGTGGATGCCCTGTGTCCCCGGGTGATGGTGTCGCCAGTCTCAAACGGGGAAAGTGTACCTGAACTGCGCCACCGGACAGCGGCGTGTGGGACACGTTGGTCTCCGCGGTCACCCGGAGCACAGGTTGCGCTCTTTGTATAACTGGATTTTCCTCTCTAGGTCTACTTGGCTGTGGCTGTGTTGTCTGCCTATTAGTTTCTGGTCTTAATACATTGCCCGTGGACTGGGCAGTAAGGACCGTAGTTTGCTGTACAGCTGCGTTTTCAGCAGGTGTGCTGCGGCCTCCGCGCGGGACTCCACTGCCGGAGAACTCCAGCACCGAACTTGAGAGCGCTTGGTGCTCTGTCGCAGTTTGCTGTGATTCTGTTTGGCCAGAGGCGAGAATGTACTGGCCAGCATCAGACCCCAGAACAGATGTGTCCATTTGTTCATTCTGCGCCTGTCTGGCTCTGGATCTGAGCGAGTCAGGCACGTTGCGGTTGCTCTTGGTGGTCAGCAGCATTTGTGTGCGCCTTCTGCCCTGCGCAGGTGAGCGGTACTGTGTCCCTGTGCTCAATAAGCTGTACACGTGCCCGTTACTTTCCCACTGGAAGCGCTGTCTCCATGGCCCCCTGGCGCGTAAATGTTGCTCCTGGCCGCTTCCCATCAGCACCATCCAGTCAAGTAGGCAGATAAGCAAAACAAATAACTTCTCCATCCCTTTAGAATGTCGCGAACACTGCGAGTCACTGCACAGTGAGCGCTGAGGTTGGCATAACGATGAGTTTTGTTCACTTCAGACGCCTTTACGCATAGCATCCACACAGAGGGAGAGAGAGAGGGGCGTACACTGTCACTTTAGCGTTTGTTTTCCACTCAAGAGTTCAGACCCCGACTCAGTACAACAGGAATAACAATTAAACAAATAGCCTATGCCATGGTAAAATATTCTTATAAATAAATATTTTTCTTATAGGCCAACTAAAAGAGGCCACAAACTCAAGGAGAAAGAGCGCGCGCACATCTCTGCACGGCCCAAGTCGCTCAGGTCAGGTGAGGTCCACTTCTAACCACACGATGGCGCAAAACACACACTCATTCAGTGACTTTTGGCACATGTCGGCATGAACTGTTTAGCTTTGTCTCCTGTTTTTCTTTTTTTTCCTTTCGTTACTTAGGTTATAGTCAAGAACAGATTTTCCTATTTGAAGTACCAAATCTAGCCCACTGTGTTTAATGATTGGCCAAGTGTAATATCTGGCTTGCCTTGTGATTTGATTGTTAATGGCCTACTTTGCTCCAGAGATATCAGGTGGGACGTGTCTGGGAACAGGTGCCTATATTTATCAACATTTAGTCACCTGAATGCTACAGACACAGGAGTGCATTATCGTGTAACTGGACTGTTGCCATTTGTCAAGTGAAAGTATTTGAGATCTCATGACCAGCACACCTCCAGGTCTAAATCTGTGCACTGAAGCCTTGGTAACATTTGACAGTGACACTAATCAATGCTTTTGATTTTTTTCTTCTTCTTCTATACTTATTACAGTTTGTTCAATTAAATGTAAACGTTTTTCCAGAAGAGAGATTAAAAAAAAACATTGCAAATTAAGATTCCATAATACTAGAGATAAGCCCTGCATTAGGCTACATTTTGTCTATTTGGAGAATAAAAGAGACCTTTATTAACAACAACTTTTATGCAAATCTGTGGAACATAAACAAGCAGATGGTGTGCCCTCCACAAGGCAATGTAAAAGTCAGGTTTATGGAGAGGCGAGCCCATGTCACAGTAAGGTTGCTTTTTTTTTCTTTTTGCTAAAATGTTAAAATGCGAGGCTTTAAGCATTTGATTACACTGTTATATTTGGTGAAAGTTAAATTGAACTTCCCACATGTCCCCTCTGCGCAGTTGTGTTTTGTTCAAGAGTTACATTAGGTTGCCCTGAGTGTACTGTATGTCCTTCAGCATATGACCTAATCACACTGCTGTTGTTGTTTTGAGCAATCTAGTTATGAGTGCAAACCAACCACTCCTATCAGGTAAGGACATAATATTTTTACTATCACCTGTGGATCATCATAGGAGGTAATAAAAGTCTGGGTACATCCAATTATGGGCAGAGGCACATTTTACACGAGGATATTTGTGACATTGTGACTCCTTTAACACAAGAAAACCTTAAGAGGTCATTGGAAATCCTCATCTAGGAAATTACAGAAATTCACAAGGATATTCTATTTGCTAATAATAGTAATTGTATCATAATAATAAATAAGATCCCCAAATATATAGGCTGACTTGACCTTTGCCTTATTTAGAAGTGGTATGAAGAGATGTAGTACTCCCAAATGAATGAATCTTCAACCTATTCATACTTATGAAAACACAGATGTTACCAATATGTGATGGCTATCCAGTTGTAAATACACACAATCTACTGCTAATGATTTAAATCTCAAGCTAGTCTGTGACCTTAAGCATGAGGCAAACAAGGACATAAATATAAGGAGGGTGTATCAAGGCATTCACACTTATAATTTTTTAAATATGAGCAGTGAATCTTCTCAGTCCAATATTCTTTGTTTTTAATTATGTGTAAAATTCTCTTTTTTTTTAAACAGAGAATAATCTTCCAAGATCTAAGATGTAATACAAATACAAATGCATACTGATCTATTTGTGGTTGTAATAACTGAAGCAAGAAAGTTTTAGTAATATTATTTATTGACGTTGCATTTTAATGTAAAGTCTTGAAAAAACACATTAACAGTAACAATGTAATGATCACAATTGATTTTCAGCAAACCTATAAATAAGCTAAAAAAGACAATGATAACTTAACATTGCTTTACTCTATTTACAAAATATAAAAAAAGAGGTATCACTGGAACTATTTACACTCTGTACATAGATGGAGAGTGGTCCCACTGCTGCAATAAGAGAAAAGTTTGATTAGATATGTAAATATAACAACATTTATATTTTAATGCGTATGTATTTAAGTTCGGGTACCTATAAACAGTTGAGGAGGCTGTTCTGAATGTCTTCATACACTTGATTATAGATCTCCTCTTTTGTTTTCAAACCATCCAAGTAGTCTGCAGAAACATGAAGTTGACAAGTTGAGACGTTTTTTTGTTTAGGTTGTAATTAATATAACATAACTTAAAGGAGCACTATGGGACTTTTCTTTCAGGAGTACACCATACATCCAATATAGCCTTAAAGGTATCTAACTTGCTTTTATTCAACTGCATTTGTATACTGCTGAAAATACATGCATTCTCCCTGTGAGTGGGGTAGCCTCTCCACAGATCTAACCTCTGTTTTCCCCATGGAGATGAATGTTTCATGCCATCCCATGCCACATTTCAGGCAAAAAAATAACATCTCCACGGAGAAGCAGGTAGTGGACCCTCTACCAGACAAGTTACATAGAGCACCTTTAGAGAAATGAGAAAACAGTACACTTTGGCTTACCAATATTTAAGCTGCAGTTCTCCATCTCTAACCTGTGTTTCAAATACATGGGCCACACATGACCATCAAACAGGCCAGGAGGGTCTGGGACAGTGTATTGTCTGGTACTAAAAACAGACAAAGAAATACATAGAATGAAATCACAAAACTTTGAAAATATGACCAATGATAATGATGGATCAGATCATTTAAAATTAGATTACCTTCTCCTCCTCTTGCACTCCTCATAGGGTATCGTGATGTAATAGCACTTGTTGAACACATCCAGCAAGGGCCTAATCATGAAAGTGGGACATATGCCAGTCAGTCATCAATGTTACAAATAGCATGCACAGGTCCCAGAATATTACAGAACAATTATGTAACCTCATTAATGGTTATCTACATCTGTGCAGTCATGTAACCTTCATCACACAGCACAACGGAGAGCCCCTCTTTCTACTGAACATTATCTAAGGCCACAGAAGCTGTGTCTGACTATCTACAGACCTACAGGGCCAATCACTGAGCAGGAGAATGAACATGTGACTAATTATTAAGGACGTACCACCTACACAATGTTCCAATCAACAATCAACAAATTTCTCAGAATTTGGAAACAACAAAGGTCAGGAGACAGGTGAAGTTTTGAGACCATGAAAGAAATAAACAGACCCTTGCTAAAAATAGACATAGGCCAGTGCATTAGTTAAAAGAAATTATATGGAGCTGGACGCCTTCATAATATACCATAGCTCTCATTTTTCCTTTAACATGCAAAAAAGAGTATCAAATGAATAACTTGAATTTATACATATGATGTACTGATTTCATTGAAAAGATAGAAACTAGGGCTTCTTTGGAGAATGTTGGTGAAAGTAGCACAGTTTCTAAATGTATCTTGTATAGATGCTATGGACATTGTGTTCTTTTGTGAGCACCCCAGAAGAATAGCTATTGATGTTGTATTAACTAATGACTGAACTTACGCATAGTTGTAGAGGAGAAATCCCTCCACAAGCAGAATGTGGATCTGGTCATCTGGGTTCACCACTTCTGATGCAGGGGCCAAAGAGACGCCGTGAGACCGTGCAAATTTCACAGGATTCTCCATCCAGGCTTTTACTGTGTTGGTCATGGCCTCCATATCCAGGGCAGTGATCACTATAAAACAATGACAAATGTACACAAGGCATACGTGTAATTATTATATATTCTATTCAAGCCTGTACAAGATGTATGTGCTTTATGTATTTGCATGTCTTTTGGTTAGGTGAAGTGTTAACAAAGATCATAACAGTTTCTAGTGAGGTCTTACCATCCCACTGTTTAAAGCCATCGTCACCAACTTCTATCTGATCAGGTTTCTGAAATAACAGTCACCAATAAAACATTGCTGTATCCTCTTAGGATTCAGAACACTCATAGAGCGCACTCACATGCCAGGAAAACATAAGTTCAAACAAAGAGAAATAAAGGACACAATGCAAGTCAAAGACATTGACAAAACACACCTTCAAAGTATAGCTCAAACACAATATAGCACTGGCACAGGTTTTTAATTGCCAAACAAATTTAAGAAGGGTTAATAGAGCCCTGAAGCTAACATTTGATAAATAAAAAGAACGAAAACAATGAATGAAAGGGAATGGGGTGAAAAGAGGAAATCTCCATCAAAAAAAGAGCATGCTCCACAAACAAAGGCTTTGGGGGTAGGGAAGTTAAGCATGCCACAACAATAACGTGCCAAGCATAACTTAAACAGTGTTCTTTGAAATCTTAAGAGGAAAACTATCAAATAAATCTAACTTCAAGTAGAAACCACAGACTGTACAGTCTATGGTAGAAACTCACCTTGAAGAAGTCATCTTGGTGCACAACACAGCAATTGGGCAAAGTCTTCATCAGTTTATTTGTCACAGTGGTTTTACCCCCATTGGTCACCCTGATATGAGAAATCAGGTCAAATGAATTGATTAAATTAGTTATTGGGTTGAAAGTTTATAATAATAAATAAAACAGATACATCAAGGCAAATTAGAAATCAGAATATAATAGAATGATATGCGTTCCATAAAGTAACCTACATTTGTTTACTTCAGGTACAATGTGTGAAAAAACACCACATGTTGACAAGGCCTTAGTAAACGTTGAAATGAAATACAGGCTCATAATATGTATGTGTTAGTTTGAGAGGACAGTCTGGTCACTATTCCCTCCACTTTTGAGGAAGCACGCGGGTGATTTTCAAAAGTCCCGCTCGAGTGATGTCAACACACAAACAAACCAGTCACGCGTCACTTTAAATACTCCCACTGGGGCATTTCCAAATATAAAATATCACTATAATCTTCATAGTTTTATCATTTCACAATAGTAATGTGAAAAATTAAAGACATAAAGTCTTTTTTTTCCTACAGAGACAGCTAGAATTGTTAATCAAGCAGTTATGTGTGAAACACATTATAAGGCAAGTGAAGTTGGCTAATAATGTGTTATAAGCAAACAGTTTCAAAATCTCAACATTTATATTTGTAAAACGAGTCTCCTCGGTTTAGCAAACACAGGTTATCGTAAATTAGCGATAACACAACTTTATTAAGAGTTGTAAGACACTTACCCGCCGATTCCTATAATGTATTTCATATTGTCCTCGGTCTTCTCTTTTTACACAGAAACTGACACAGAAGATTGTTGTTTAAATAGCAAAAAAATCAATCCAAAAGTCTACAAAAGCGCGTTGTATCTCGTTCTTACTACAACACTGGAGCGGGAGGCGCTTAAATTTATGTCACCGGCCCGTGTGACGTCAGGACGACGTAAGGACGGGACTTACGTGCTCGCGTCCTCGCGCAGCAGAGCGGACCTTCATTCACATGTGTCCGTATTTACATATTTACATATGCAATGAGCGGCTGTGTCTGTCCATCACACTGTCCACCATGTACTCTTCCATTCATAAAAATGTTCAGCTGACCACCGTCACTGTGGAAAACTACAACAGCTGACCCGCTACACACGCGGAAAAGATTTGGTTGTACCGGTCTTTGCCAGTTGTCCAAATAGCCCCCCCCCCCCCCTCCAAGGGAACATTGTTAGCTGGCATGGATTAAATAAACTATACTCTAGTCTAGCCTATATATTACATTTTCCATTTTACTTTACTAATGCTCTTGTAAAATTTAATTTAGTTTGACCCGCTCCACGTCTGTAAAATGACCCATAATATAAATATAATCAATATATTTAGCTCATGTATACTTGAGCTATATAGGGTGAAGCTCTTTGTTCTTTTAATGAGTTAACCCTCTGTTTCTATTTTTGTCTGTGGCACAAGAATTCAGTCCACATTGGGTGAAAGGCCACAGTCTGAACATCTCTCTCCTCTCTCTGTTTAAATACTACCATGATTGAAATGCTCAGAGGCTTGTGATGGTCTTGTGACATCACAGAAAGACCTATGCCCATATATGTCCATGTATATCAGTTGAACAACAGTGACCGACATATTCACAGCTTTGACCAGTAATACATCTGCAGAAAATGTATTTATTACATTTAGGCTCTAATACTTTACAATATGAACAAAGGCAAAATAGTGATTTAATGTAGGTTACATTATTTTACAATCAGAAAACAAATATGGTATAATCAATGTAATGTATTACCAACTTTGTGCTTTTATTATGCTTTTTTATTCCAGAATCAAGTGTCTTCAAATAGGCTATAGTTGTACAACTAAAATGTAAATTTTTCCAAAAACAATTAAAGTAGTCTAATTGAATAAGGTGAAATGAACCAGAAATAGCATTAGCACTGAAATGCAATAAATGAAAACTATGGTAGTGCTTCCTCATGAACAAAAAAGGACAACATTACTAATTACAGTTACTATATAAATGTGTCAAAGGCCTAGCAAAACCATAATGCAATGAGTATACACTTTCAAAATAGAATATGTTTTGTGCTACAAAAATAAAACCTTTTTATCCTCCTGCTACAATATACTAAAAATGGAAGACATTCAGGAAAAAGTAACTTAAAAATGCATATAAGAACATAGGCCCTAATTCAAAAAGAAGGCTTAGTATGAATTCAGGTACAGGTTCAGGTTTATAGTGTCCACAAGTTACCATAGTCACTCTGTAAACCTAACCTGGTCTGTCCAACCCTGGAGTCTGTTTTACTCCTCTAACCCTGGTGTGAGATTAACCCGTCTCCCTGTGCTGCTGTCTGAATGGCTCTCTCACTGGACAATTTGCTTCCTCATTTAGAGAAAGGAAAAAAAACAATTGGTCAGATAACAGATATAATTTGGATGTCTGCTTTGTGAAATAGGGCCATAATCACACAGTGGTTATAAGTAATATAATATTGACATGTAAAACCCATAACAAACACAGACAAATAATGCAGACTGAAGCCACAGCGGATGCACATAAAGTTAGTAAAACAATATAAGGCAAGATACTGTTAAGTAGACTGAAATGATTCATGCAACTTTTATGCACGTTTTAAATGATATAGTGTAGACAATGCTTGTTAAGTTTGAGGCACATAATTAGTACAGTGAAGCAATGAAGCAGAACAGTGAAATGATTTTGACACTCAGTCCGAAAGGCATGATATAGTAACATTATTGTTGTGCTGAATATCTGCATTGTATGTTTTGTATATTCAGAATATGCTCGTTATTATCAGTACATTAGTATAGCGGCTTATCTAATACCAACATTCGACAGTCATTTTAACTGTTCTTTCACTTCAGGTGGGTTTGGGTTTCAATTTCTTAAAGTCCTACAATTAAAAGCATGACGCAAGAGTGAATAAATGTCCATTTGCTGTTATAAACCACTTGCACTCTCCCTTATTGACTTGGAAGGAACTAGAGCCTGTGGATTTGTGAAAGAAGGCATTCCCGTAATAAGGCAAAATACAAGTCTTCATGCTTTTTGCTCCTGTAAAATACACACAAATTCAATTACATATACACAATATACACATAATTTAAGCATTTCTTAGTTCCAGTCAGTCTAGTCTTTGAAGATTTGCATTACCTTCTTCATCCAGCCCTGTTGTCTCTGGGTCAAATTAATCAGCAGCCATTGACATTCTTTAAAACATACAGCACAAAAATCACAAATTATTCTTATATAACTGTGTACTAAATCGTAGTAACATAATGCATATAAAATGTGTTCAATAATTTCACACCTCTCTGACTTCTTTGCTGAATCCTGTGAGAGAGACTGCTGCTTCTCCTGCTGCCGCTGCTCTTGCTCCAGTCTGCACATACATACATACATACATATATACATACATACATGTATATAACAGAAGTACAAAGGGTACCTAACACAATTAACTAATTTTAACAATTACCTTTCCCTCCGGGCTTTGATTTTCTCTTGGTCATACCTAAACACATGACAAAAATTTCCATTTTACGTTTTTAGTTGTTTAATCAGATATGGTGGGGGATTCATTTGCCATCTAGTGGTATAAGATACTTACTGCACCACACACTCAGGTACGTGAATGTGCTCCATGGGGACGATTTCAGCTAATTCACCCAGGCTATGCACATACCGGATCTTATTCATAAACTTTACACTGAAATATGCACAACATTGAAATTAATTTGGATTTTGAGATAAATCTTAGTGTAAAAAATATATATATCTATGTAAAATGTCTTACCTGATAAAGGGTCTTGATATGGTCAGTACAGTCCTTATGAACCAAGTGGGATGAGCAATGACCAGAGATTTCAAGTTTTTCCTCAGTCTGAAATGGTTACATGTGACTAGAACATGTGCAGATGGATACTAGCTACTAAGCTGTAATTTGTTTTTAACACACTTAATGACTCACATTGACTAAACTAACTAAACTTTTCAAATACAAGACTTTTTCTCACCTCCGGTCAATCATTTGGTAACATTTCTTCAGCCAGCTGATTCCAGGCATTTTAGTGCGAGGGGTGGCTCCATTCATGTATATGATCAAATAATCTTCAGCGACCAGCATTTCTAGGCTACTCACCACATATCTAGAAGAAGTTGTCTCATGTACTTAGCACTTTGTTTATTCAAATGTAAAGTGAAAAATGAAGGTCCACTCACAAGAAAAGGTTTTCCATAATGTAGTGGTAGTCAGAGCTGCTGCTGTCAGGCAGGTAACACGCAGAGAACACAATGATGGCATTAAGGCCTTCTCCATAGTATCCTAAGAGAAATGCATTTTATTTTAATTATATAAGACATGTTCATATCTGCCTTATCATATTTTTATCATTATTCTGCAAGGTAGAACAATTATCAAATTTAGTGCCTTACCTCCATGTGAGATGACTTTGAGATATGGCCTGATGACTTGCATGTCAATGCGGTGTTCCTGTTCTCCAATAACAACTGTCCTCCAAAGCCGTTCATTTGCGTTCCCATCATCCTCTTCTCCAAAACAGTTTCTAGGCCCTGCCTTGGCTGAGGCCACAGGAGCATCATCTGGACAGTACATGTGCATTAATGTACATCACTTTGTAAAACATTTAAAGCAAAAGTTATACTGACTCAAATAACTGACCTTCCCACTCCAGGTCATTGCCATTGGTGATGAACTCAAGTGAATCTGTCTCATCTGGAGTGTCAATGTCATCAATGTTTATGTCCAGGTCGTCCGGAGTATCCAGGAAGTCATCTGACAGCAGTGAGCCCTCACTCTGGTCCAAAGACAGATTCATCTCAGGAGCAATGAGCGTGCGTCGCTTCTGCTGAGACCCTCCTCCCGCTCGAGGTGGGCTCAAATTCAGGGTGTTAGGGGGGGCTGCAAGTTTAGAAAAAGTATAAATGGACCATAATAACATAATACATAATACTGTATCATGATCATGTTTGTGCAGGTTACTCACAGGTTCTGTTTTCAGAGAACCCACAAGAGGGATCCATGTATCCGTCCTCAGGGAGTGGTCTGTGGGGAAATACGTAAAATCAGGAAATTTTAACTCTTTCAGGCAAAAATGTTTTTTTATTGTACAAAAGTAAATGTTTATAGTAGCCAAAAAAAATTACAGCCTAAGGACAGACAGTCCTAGTTTCTAATACTAGTTCTAATCAGTTTTTGAGAGTTACTAGGCAAGATCTACATATGTGAAAACGTATCCTGTGAAATGTTTTTTCCCTATGTGTTCACATTTGGATTAGACAAAAAAGGGGTTAAGTTCTGGTGAGTTAAATATCTTGAGAAGTTAAAATAGTGCTACAGTGACAGCAAAAAATAAGTAAATCAATTGTGAACTGAACAGTATTGATTTATTATACATGTCAAAAATCTCATCTGAGACCCAGTCTTGTGTCTCATCTGGTCTGGAAATTGTGTCTCATCCCACCCTTACTAGTCATATAATGTAAATAACCTGTTCATATTATAAACTAGGCAGTGAAAATAGAGACACCAATGACAGTGAAACCCTGTCATTGGTGTCCCAGAGAGCAGTAAACAAAAGACAAAAAGTGTATTCCAATATGTGTATTATTGATTAAAGTCTTTGTTTACCCCAAGTCACATTAAAATATTGCATTGTGTTCAAACGAAACAGAACCACACACACGATTATTCAGCCTTGCAGAAACAACAACATGAACAAATCGGCTATTCTCATCCTGTCTCCTGCACATCTCATCTCAAATCCCAATGAGTCATAATGTGAGTCTTGAGCTCATTAAAATATACCGAAGTCTCCCAGCTTCCCCTGCAGTGACTAAATGTTCAATACCCTCTCCATCTCTCTTGAACAAATGCAGAATTAAGTGTATTGTCTATCCTGTGTGGCATTAATAGCTCAGTATAGATGTGATGGAGTTATTCCTACCTTAAGGAAAAACTGCCGCAGTCAGACCCAATTCAGATTAGCTTCCTGTCTCCAAACGTTTCTATTAAAAGCCTTAAGATGAGACTACTGCATTGGCTGTTATGAAGCAAATCCGGATGCCACCATTTTCCTGGTGATGCTGCTGTGTTGTAGTTTAGTGCTGCTACGTCACATGATGTAGCCCGAGCTCATTTGTGGAGTCAGATGCACCTGCTCCTCCCCTCCTCCCATAGAGAGAGACCAGCGTGTGTGTGTGTGTGTGGCGCGTGCATGGGTAGGTATTGATCAGGTTGTGAGGACTTAATCTGTATACAAACTAAATTCATAGGGACCAGCCTCATTTATGAGAACAAAAATCTAGTCCTCAACATGCAAACCCTATATTATTAGATCAACAACATGGTTTCATATAAAATAAGCTAAAGGCCACCACACACTACAGAAGAATTTGCTTGATTTTGGCTGAGATTTGCTTCTCCTCGAGTTCAGGGAGGTGTGACCCGATTTTGTGTCTTTGTGTGTTCCTCATGTGTGGGCAGTGTGACCCTGAGCTGCTCTACGGCAACAGCCAATAAAACAGAGCGTCAGGGGCAGAGGAGTCATCCACACAGACTCAGGAAATAGTGAAAATAATTATTACTCACCTCTCGTAAAGTGGTAAATATGAACTGTATCATCTCACCCACATTATCCATAGAATTTGTCCTCCGTAATTAATGACACCCAGTCCACAAAACATGGCCATGGATCCAGTTTGAAGCTTTCTTTAGAAGTAAAAAGGCAAGAGTAGTTCCTCACATGTGTCTGTTTACATCCACGAAGCGTACGGATCGCGGTGAAGCTGCAGATTAGTGATAGTGATTCTACTTTATCTCCAGCCTTCTGTGCCTTTTTTTTTTTTTTTAACCTTTATTTAACCAGGAAAGTCCCATTGAGATTAATAATCTCTTTTTCAAGGGAGTCCTGGCCAAGACAGCGGCACAGATCAATACAATTACAAAACCATTTAAAAATCATGTATCTGAAGTACTACGCCACATTTCATAATAACACAGTTTTGACTTGTAGCTAAACTCGAAGTGCAGTGCTCTGATCTTTTGAACACTTAAGAATCTCAGAGGTAGTGGTTTTACTGTAGACAGAAAACTGCTGACGCGAGCTGCGCTCTTAACTGTGTAGCCTGTGGTCTGCAGCCATATCCCGCTGCAGTCTTTGCGATCAGAGATTTTAAGTCTCATAAGATTCTCCTCGTGTCTGTGGTGTGCTCGTTTAAAAATTCTTTAAGACAGAAAAATTCTGTAGTGTGTGGTGCCCTTAAGGTTAGGGTTTATGTTAAGGTTAGGCAAGTAGTATGGTTAATGTTAGGATCAGTCCCCAGGAAATTAATATAAGTCAGTTTCCCAAAACATTGAAATGGGGGTCCATTAGATGCAATGTTATGTAGGCTACTCAAAGCATCATATTTCAATCCTCTGTACACTATTTATCATTTCTCAATACTTCAATAATGAATTCAGGCTTGGCGGAGAAACAAAAATATAATAATTTTGAATCTGTAAGCTTCTTAGTTCTTAGTTCAGAGATGTCTCAATTTTGCAGAATGCAGGAAAGAATAGCTATAATAATGTATATGACACAAGTGATGACCAAACCTTGGGAAGTCTTCATCCTGCCACTCATCTCGGACTTCAATGTTTTCAATTCTCAGCGTTGCCTCTGTGGTGCCCATCCCTCACAGTAGAGCTCAAAGACCTGAGGGTGAAAGGAAAAAAACATATTCCTACTTACATGTATTTTGGTAATCTATGATAACAAAGCTTTCCAGTTATCCCCATTGAGGAGGGATTCCAGTTAAAAATTGGTTATAACAGTTGAGGGTCACATGGGCCACAGAAGCACATGTGAGAGGCATGTGACTGATTCTGAGCACCCCTCAAAATCAAAATTCAGTATGACTACATGTCTCTTCAAACTAGAGCCATGTACTAACACTACATTTTACTGATACATGATGAATATCAAGATAGTTTGCATGTTTTAAGAATAATATTCTTGAAATGATCTAGTAATGTGATAATGTACCCTTTTTGTACAAAAATGGTGCAGCTATAACAAACTATTACAAATACAATTACAGGTATGTATGCTTCATATACAAGCAACAAACAGGCAAGAAGAAATAAACACATACAGTTTTAGTGTTATTCAGTGCTATGGTATTCAAAAGATTCATTAGATAAAACCTATTAAAGAAACTGGTTTCCAGTGTAGCATAAAACTGCATCCCACTATTTCTGGGTCAACCTCATTACCGCGTTAGTGGATATAGATGGTTATTTAAAGAATAGTACGCCTATATTAGTAATACTCACAAATGCATTTAGAGTCAAATCTGCCGGGGGGTGGTCCGTCTCCTCTGCTGGTTCAGACAAATAAACCTATACGTAGAGAGAGACCCAAAGATGAGGCGATGAAATGTCCTCTGACTCTGTCCTTCTGATTCAGATGCACATACCAGCACTCACAGACAGTCTACAGTGTCCTCGATGGCAGTCGCAGGTGTCTGAAGACAGGGCACCTCTGTGTCACCCCCCTCCTCTCCTCATGAACATGAAGGGGGTATGACATGACTTACTCCACATCAAAACACAATTATTCCTTAATTTTAATGCTCTATCCTGGCATCCTTGTCTCTTCTTTAATATTATTTGTTGTAAAATCTCTCCATTTAACATCATGCGTATGTTGATCAAATACAATATAATTTAGAATAAGAATAAATGAAATCCTCTCTGTGCTTCTCATCCCCATTAGAGAGCCCAATCCTGCTATAATTCTATGGCCACTGTTCCCTGGCAACAGCATCAGCCCTCTCCTTCCTCCTTCTTTTGCCCCACTATTTCTCCAGCTTGCCCATGGGGCTACCCCAGCTCACACCACCCTGTCACTTACTGGCTTCATAGAGCTAATAATAATGCAACCATTAAAAAAGCAAAGCAAGCAAGCAAACAAATTGACACTTTGTGTCTATAAATACATACAAATTCAAACTAACTAATTTGAATTAAACCAATCGATCAATACATTTAAACTAATTCAGAATATTTCACCAGAATTATTATGCTCTTTCAAAATCAGCTATAGTCTAGTTTCGTTGGTGCTATACAGTCTATGATTGATGCACACTGGTCTTCAGCCTTCAGCTGCTCAGCCCTAAAGAGTATTAAGCGACGCAAGAGAAAGCTGTGTCTCCCATTTAACGGTTCACTTTCAATGTGGATAAAAAGTGACGAAAATGACAATGTAACACTTAAACACCAACAGAAGATAATATACTACATCTGTGGCCGAAAACCCACGAATAAACGTCATTAGACTGGTTATTTCTAAGTATTTGACTATTTTCGTTTACGTGAAACCGAACGGAAATAGGATCATCTGCCGTAAAATCATATCTCTCTTGACGCTAGCCGATAACGCCTCTGCCGCACTGTAGTCTGCTGGAGATGCCAAGATGGCTGCAAGCAATTACTTCGGCTTTTCACATGGAGCCAGTCAGTACAGGTAATTCAACTGATGCATTTGTATGTCCTTGTACCTTCTCAATTGAAGCTAATGATCTGTGTGATATATCTTCTAATGGCTTATAAAAATGAGAGGCGCTTAGACGCTGCAAAGCGTTAGCTTGACCAGCTAACAGGAGTGGAGGTCGTAGTAGGCCAAACCTTTATTTATAGTATTGTATACAACATATAGTTAGGTTCAGCCTCTGACAGAGTGATGTAAAAACAATTCCCGAAGTATAGGAACATTTTCTAATATTAGATAATGGCTGTCAACTTTTTAAAATAGGGGTGATGCTCCTGGGATTGTCTTTTTTAAACATATGCATCTATCATGAATAGCAAAATGCAATAATGCATCAGGATTGTTCATCAGTCACTGTCACAGTCCGCTCTGTAATGTGGGTGGAGGCTGCATCAACAAAGGTACTGTCATCCAGCAGGGTGCACTCTGCTCCTATGTGGAGAGTGGGCAATGGTATAGTAGAGTACATGCACCGCCAAATACTTGATTGATTGTTGTTGTGTGATTTTTCCTTTTGTCAATCTCCTTAGCACCCAGCCTCCACCAGCATACTCCCACCCATCTACGGCCAGTTACAGTGTCCAGCAGGCTCCTGCTGTAGCTCATGCTGTGACTGCTGCATCCTACTCTGCACCACCAGTGCAAGCTGTGCGTCCAGTCGCCTCTTCTCCTTATCCTGCTTATCAGAGCCACCAGGCCCCTCCAGAGTTCACCTACAGGCAGCCAGACCCCCCTGCTGCCCCACAACCCACCACCACACCACAGACGTACCAGGTGTTTCCTGACACGGTTAGTCGCTCTCTGTTTCTACTACTAAGTTTTCTTCCATAATACTTTGGGATTATATTCAGTTTACAACATTTTCTTGTTTGGATTTAACCTGAAACAGGACAATTATAGTTATGCTCGCACTGCTGCTGTAACCTCCTATGAAAATAAACAGTACTATCAGAGTAATGCCCCAGCACAAAGGACAGCCACAGAAAATTATTACCAAACTGGTGAGTGGAGCTTTATGAAAATGATTTTAAATGTGAGGTGCTATTAGATGATTGACTCATAAAAAAAGAAAATTACACATTGCTGCATGGAAATCCCTTTTTCTTTTTTAATTATTTACAGTGGGAGTGAAAAGTGCTTACAATCCAGTACCTACCACTGTGTATAGCCAACCACCTCCTCCACAGAGGCAAGTAACTGCTTTGAAACCAATTGCACCGGCAAGTTCAGTGTCAACCAGCTACAACATCTATCCAGCATCCACCAGTGTCCAGCAGCCTCCGACTCCAATTTCATCGTACACCTTAGGGTCTTCTTTTAGTTCCTCTGCATCAGCCACATCTTATTCAGGTTAGTTAAACCATCAGATTCATAATTTATTTTTAAATAAAAAAACATTCTTTACAATTATCTAACAAGAAAATACTCCTTTCCATGCATTATGCAATATTTGATGATAACTCCACGTGTTTTCCTTGTCCTTCTTTAGGCATTAATTACTCGACTTATGATTCTGCTGGGTACACATCCACTTCGACTCCATCCTATTTTCAGACTACACAGCCCACTCTCGCCCAGCACCAGCCTCCTCATCAGCAACCTCCCCAGGCCCAACAACCCCAACTGCCCATCCAGTCTGTTCATAAGCAGCTCACAAGTTCATCTTGGAGCAATTCAGGAAGTAACATGGTGGCAACTCCTGCGGGAAACTCTTATAAAAAGCCGTCATTTCACCAAAACAAGTTGTTAAAGCCTAAAGGCCCGCCCAAGCAACCTCAGCTTCATTACTGTGACATTTGCAAGATCAGCTGTGCTGGCCCTCAGGTAAAAGTTATTAGTATATGGTAAATACAAAATTGTACATGTAGTTATTATTACCTAATGCTGCATTGAGTTTATTTTAAAAATCAAACCATCATTGCCTGGAACGGTATATTAACAAAACTGTTTTCATCAGACTTACAGAGAGCATTTGGATGGCCAAAAGCACAAGAAAAAAGAGGCTGCTCTCAAGTCAGTGGGACAAACTGGGGCTAGCACTGGGCCCAGAGGCGTCCAGACTCAGCTGCGCTGTGAGTTATGTGATGTCTCATGTACTGGAGCGGATGCTTATGCAGCCCATATTCGTGGTTCAAAACACCAAAAGGTAACTAACTCTATTATTTATTTATTGTTATTATCTAGGTCTGGTCAGAAACCACAACAAAACTCACAAATAGAAGCTCTATAGGTTAAATAAAGATAAAAGATGTTTATTATACTTAATTTCAACCTAATTCAGCCATTCCACTACTGCTGTAATTTCATTAAATTGCTTCCAATTAGGGCTGTCCCTAACGATTATTTTTCTCCCGATTAATCTATCAACTATTTTTTTCGAATAGTCACGATTATTTTTTAAAGTAATGTTTTTTGGGTTGGCGGGTATTACAAACAGGCTTGACACGCTTTTATGAACAGTAAAAAATATTTATTTATTCATTCTCAAACTTAAAAGTTTTGCAGTTTAATCTTCAAGAAATGAAGGCATGCCCAAATAAAAATAAAAGGCAAATCAAATAATTGATAAGAATAAATAACTTTATACACAAATTTCAATTATGTTAGTTAGTAAGAACACTGACTCACATGAGTGCAAACTGAATACAAAGTTTGTATTACAAACAGAACTTGAGGTTTTTTTTCCCCAACAGGGTATATAACTGCTCTTTTATTTTCCCCAACAGGGTATGTAACTGCTCTTTCTTATTAGAATATTATTATTAGAATAGTATTACTATTTATTTAGACCTGCAGTCGGCACAGACAGTGTTGAATAGCGCAAGGTGCACTGTGCACCGGGGAGGAGAACGGACATGAGACCTCTCTGAATCAGGCGCGCATTCCTCTCACTACACATCTCCCGCTGTTGGCAGGAATATGCGCTCTTCTTTTGTCTTAATTTACTTTTTTACTTTGTATACAAGCTCTTCTACAAACATCCCGACCACTGTCACCCTCAGGTGTTGAATATTCAGTCTATAACGGGCAAATTACGAATCATTGCTTTATCTCCGTGTCGTTGCTATGCACGCCACCAGCATAGCGACAGGCTATACAAGAAATCAAAGTGCACAGTGCACCTTGCGCTATTCAACACTGTCTGTGCCGACTGCAGGTCTAAATAAATAGTAATACTATTCTAATCAAAGAAAGGGAAACGTAATTACGTTTCCATTTCTTTGATGAAATATTTACCCCGCGTCTCGATCTGAAAAACCTCATTCACTTCCTCAATACATCTCCTACAGAAACAAACACTTAGTTAGACTTACGACTGTCCAGCTTGTTTTCTGTCATCATCCAGCAGCACACCAGGATGTCGCCGCTTCATGTGCTCATGCATAGTTGTGGTGCTGCTATGGTACGCCAACTCCTTCTTGCAAATGCGGCACACGACGAAGTCTTCGTGTGCCTTCTCTTTAAAATATCTCCACACTTTAGATGTCTTTGTCCGTTTATTGGGCTGATCTTCATCATCTTCGGGCACCCTCGGGCGTGCAGCCATTGTTACCGCTTCTGTTCCAGCACATCTACCGCTCGCGCAAATCACTTTTTTTTTTTTTTTTTTTTTTGCAAATCACGTAAACGACGGTATGTTGCACACGCCGACTTATTTACGTCTTCGACGTAATCGATTATGTCGAATAGTCGGGACAGCCCTACTTCCAATATTGCATTATTTCATAATTATTTCTTATATGGCTGAAACTAATAAACTGAATGAACTATACTATTACCCTAACTACTACTTACTACTGTTACACTAACTCATGAAGTTTTTCCTATGTACAGAGATGAAAGACTTCCGCTTTTTGCGTATGGCCACCATTCCGTTTAGCACTAGTGCTAATATTGGAATATTCCTCACATGCAGATACAGTGACTGGCGCGAGCTAGCTGCCCGTCACAACGCTCCCACACTTTTCCGTAACTTTCCTAACTTTTTGCCTTTAAACCGCCCCACTTTTGTAAATATTTTTATCAACACTTCGTTAAGCTTGGGCTGCACTCGACGCTGCATTTTTTCCACACTTTTGGTGGATTATTTACCTGTCTCAGCTTAAGATGTGTAAGGGACCCCGTCCTCCGCTCGTCTACACAAAGGATCAGCTGATGGCGCTGCGCAGGACTGTTGTGTTCCCCCGAGACAGGCATGTTATCCCTGACGAGATCCTGCGGACGACACGCCGTGGACGCCGCGCGGGACGTAAACTCCGGGAAAAGAAGAGATGCTGCAGGCCGGACCTCCCCTCCGTCGTAACGGGGAATGTGCGCGCCCTTGCCAACAAGACGGACGAGCTTGCGACGCTCGTTAGATTTCAGAGGGAGTACAGGGACACTAGCGTCATTGTTTTTACGGAGACATGGCTAACACCGCAAATCACGGAGAGCGGGAAGAAGAAGGGAGGAAGACTAGCGCTGTTTCTGAACGAGAAATGGTGTGAACCTGGACACTGTACAGTGAAGGAGCAGATGTGTAACAAAGACATTGAACTGTTTGCTGTCGGCCCTGCGGATTCTTGACACAGACGAGTATTAAGTTCCAAATTAAAATGATACTTAAATAATACGACTAGTCGACAATGAAATTTCATGTCGACAAAATTTTATTGTCGACTAATCGTTGCAGCCCTATTTTGGGTGTATATATGTATAGTTGTGTTTAGGGTTGCCAACCGTCCCTTGAAAAACGGAATCGTCTCGTATTCAGAAACAAAAGTACACGTCTCGTATTAAACTTCTACCGGTGTGCGGGCCGCGTGAGCCCGTGTGCTCGTCTGGAGCTGCAGACACCGCACGTCACCACGCGCACGAGCGAGCACGCGCAGCTTGTTGGCATGTACCTTTGCGTACCAGCGTGTATCGCAGGGCAGGTTAAACTTTATAAAACATCCTATCTGTCTGTGCCTCAAGTGAGTGCGCCACTCCTCGCCTTTTCAGGCTCTCGCTCCTCCTGCTCATACCGCACATAAGCTCCCTCCTCAATGCACTCTGATTAGAAGAGCAAGACTAAGTGCAAAGCAAAAACAAATCTCAATTTAAAAAAAAAAAAAAAAGTATGTAAGAGTTCTCAAAATTTCAGCCAAATCATATGAAACCTATAAACCCAGTGGTTTCCTTCATTTGTTAAACAGGTGGTCAAACTTCACACCAAGCTGGGGAAACCGATTCCATCCACAGAGCCTGTGCTGGTTAACTTAAATCCAGCAGTAACTACAACAGCGGGTAAGCCCTCTGTCCCAGCCTCAGCCTCTGTCTCCACCACCTCTACAACTGCGGGAGCTCCTAAAGTGACAGCTCCGAGTAATGTGAAAGCACCGATGCCATTAAAGAAACCAGCCCCAGCAAAAACGGTGATCTGTAAGTTAGCTTTGTTTCCTTTTTAACTTTATCGCGTCATTGCCCCTTTTCAAAAGACCCAATGCTTCTCTCTGTCTCATCATAGCCAGTAAGCCGGTACTTAGTTCTCCTGCAGTCCCTGAAGTAGTCATGGCTGCTAAAATGGATGAGCCTATGCAGTCAGTTCAAAGTGATGATGAGGACAGTGACAAAGGTGGCAGTCAGGGAGATATCCAGCCAGTGGGGCACAATTATGTGGAGGAGGTAAGAAATATGCTTCTGAAATGTAACACAATTACATTTAAATTAAATTCAATGAAATTATTTTACTACTTTCACTAAGTATTGCCATTTAAATGTTTTCAGGTCCTTAATGATGATGGCAAAGTAATCAGATTCCATTGTAAATTATGTGAATGCAGCTTTAATGACCCTAATGCTAAAGACATGCATTTGAAGGGAAGAAGGCACAGGTTGCAGTACAAGGTAAGAATTAGAATTAGAGAGCTTTGTCAGAATAGCAGAGGCTCTAAAGTGTGAATGCTTATTTTAAATGTGATTGCTGCTGCTGTAACATACTATGTTTGTAAAACATTTATTTTGTTTTTATACACTACTCAGAAGAAAGTGAATCCTGAGCTCCCAGTGGAGATTAAACCTAGTAACCGGGCCAGAAAGCTCCAGGAGAACAAGCTAAAAAAACAAAGACAAAAGGCTGTGTTGAAGCGGCAGAGAGATGATGAGCAACGCTGGCACATGGAGATGAGGTGAGAGTGGCTCAAAGGTTTGTTGTCTTGAAAAACTATGGGACAATTGGTATTATAGACTGTATAAAAAAAGTAAACTAAGGGAGTCACCCATAGCGTTCGCCTTCAAGCAAATGAAACTCATCAAGGCTAGGGGTGAATTTGGAGTAGAGCTCCATATTTGGAATTCACGAGCCAGGTGGTTGAAGGTAACGTCCTTTCCTGCCCACACCATTCTTTTAGCTAGGAGTGGGCGCTTTGCAACACTGCCTATCAAATCTGTTGCTAACAACATCGGCAAATGTCTGTTTGTTAATGTTCATATCTTGATTTACGGACAAAATGGTGAAATAAACTCCAGGACCTTGTACAGCAAGCTAATATGAACATTTAAGGCCAAAATGACAAGTCTGCCATCAACAGTTACAGAGAGTTTTTCAATAGAAAGTGAATGGGAGACGATGGAGCTGAATCTCGCCCATGCCCACTTCCTATTTGGAATGTGGTGGCAAGCAGATTAGCTAACAAATAAATAACAAGGTCTGGTCATAAAATGCCAACCTCCGGATAAATACAATTTTGACCTTGTTTATATTTTTGTCAAGCTCATCTTGTGAAGTGTCCTAATTTCTTAGTTTTGTTGTGGCATGTTAATGCAGACAGTTGTGTTCCACAGGCGATATGAAGAGGATATGTACTGGAGGAGGATGGAGGAGGAGCAGATGTACTGGGGAGATCAGAGACGCAGAATGCCTCCACCACCTCTCATGAGCAGGCCTGGTATGCCTGTGCCTCCCCTGCTGGTGAGATTTCAAAGTTTTGATACAAAATAAACATTTTGTTTAGCTGGGTAGCGATTTAACTTTAGTCACATTTTTAAATTGTGATTAATCATAAGCAGGGCTCATTGATCCAGGTTTTTTGACTGATACAGGTGACCTGCATAAAAGCGCATTGAAATAATTTATTGCAATCAATTATTCTTAAATGTATTAACGTGTCCAGTCCTATATTTGGATGTTTGCATTGTCACTCTCAATGGATTTTTTTGTTTGTTTTCTCAGACATGTGTTCGCCGACCAGACTCCCCTGATGACCGCCACATCATGGCGAAACACTCCATCATTTATCCAGTGGAGGAGGAGCTTCAGGCAGTTCAGAAGATTGTGTCCCACTCTGAGAGGGCCCTAAAGCTGGTGTCAGACTCACTGTTGGAGAAGGACCCCGTTGCAGTCACCATGGCTGATACTGAAGAGGGGGATGACAAAGGGTATGCTATTTTCAAGAACATGTGAGGAGGTTCTGTTTCTATTGGCTTAGTATTGTTTGTTTTTACAGCACTGAAAACTTGGGCCGTCTTCTAAAAGGTGTGATGAGGGTTGGCATCCTAGCCAAGGGCCTGCTGCTAAGAGGAGACCGAAACGTGGAGCTCATATTATTGACGGCAAAAAAACCCACAATCTCCTTACTGAAGAACATTGCTAAACAGCTGCCAAAGGAGTTAGCGGTAAGAGTGTTAAGTGATAATAGGATTGTATAAAACAATGAAATCACAGAAATCATAAACTTTTACTGCACTGAACTGTATTATTATTAATGGGGCAGATTTTTTTATGTATCTATTTTTTCCTTAAACTCACAAATCCTGACAAAGACTGAAATGGTGTTTCATTATATTTCATTACATTCTAGCCTTTGTGTTTTGCTAAATGACCATTTAGACCTATTTAATTGTAATGTTACTGCCATAATTCTTAGCACCATTGCCATCTTTTTCATATTTCAATATGCAGTATTTTTATTGCATATTTTCTGTTTTATCCTAAGTAATAATCAAACTTTAACTTTCAGCATGCAGGTTATGTTTGGTGTGTATTTAAGGCTGTGAAGACAAAGTCTTGACTCCAGATATCAGTAAGGTGTAGATCGAAAGGTTGTTATGTGTCATGCTCTAACTTTTCCTCCTTCATGATTCAGTTTGATGAAGTGTTTGAGGAAAAATGCTTTTCACTGATCTTTAGATTTACTGCCTGTTATGACACCTGAATCCTACAGAGTGAGACAAGGTCCTTCTGAAGTAGAATTAAACAAATACACCATTCATTTTATATGCACAGATGAATATGAATTGATAAAAAAAACTGCAAATTGTTGCCAGCATGTGTTCCGACACCTCTTCTCCTCTGTAGTGAATAATCCCAAGTGTCCTTTTAACTGGCAGACATTTTCTGAAGATCAGTATGAGGTGCAGGCTCACCCCGAGGAGGCGAACATCGTCATTTTTTCAAGCAAGGAGCCCAAAATGCAGGTGACCATTTGTCTCACCTCACCGCTGATGAGAGAGGACCCTGCTTCTGAGAAGGACAAGCAGGCAGGAGGAAAAGCGGCCGAGAAAGGTTAGAGAAGCCAAAGCTTTCAGTACCATACAACAAAATGTTAGTGCACTGTAACATCAAATACACTATTCAACATGACCCTAAGTCCTTTTTACTGTTAGGCTCGAAGAGACAAACAAACATAACAGGGTTAGAAATTACACTAAGCCTGAACAACAGGAAAAATTATTCTTCTCCTGTTTCCCTTCAAAGTTTAAGATAAAAAAGGCCCATTTACTTTTCTTTCCCCCCATTTTTGTAGTTGCACAACCTCAGAATTCTTTCTTTTATTCCACAACATGGGAATCAAAAGCCGGGCTCTCCGACCTTTCTGTGCCACTAGGGTGTGTGTGTGTCTTATGAACGCATGCTCAGAAAAACCTCTGGGAATTTATCATAGACAAAATGAAGCTATGTTTATATCATAATGCCCTGGGATGAAAGTGCTTTCAAAAAGTACCTCATACCCCAAATCAGTTGTTGTTTTATTTGGCTTTTTGTGAAGGGATTTTGAGGGCAGGGGAAGAGCTCTCCCTCATGATCCCTGGTTCATATGAAGGCATTTCCAAGACAAAGGTGCAGGAGTGTCCTTTAATCGCCTCACAATGATCATGCTCCAGGAGATCAGGCCCAGTAATAAAACCATCATTAATGCCATTATTTGTTCCATATCATTAGTAATAGTGGTTTGGGTCATTGTGTCGCAAACACTCCTCCACCTCTTAAAAACTGTCAGCATTTGAATGTGTTTATTTTATTTTTTCATTTTGAAAACATGATAGTGATGTTTTCTGTGGCCACTGTTTTTGTTTGAACTTTTGTTTGGGTTTGTTGATCAGTGCCCCTCATTCTGTATCAGCAGACCTAGGCAAGGCAATGGCTAATCTTAGACCACACTTGTACACATACCACTAAGAATAAAATGACCAAAAAGCCCATGTTTATTGAGCTTTTTCAGAGTAGAAAGCCCTTTCCTCTGTTCAAGAGACAGAGTTGCTATGGCTGCTTGATAATGATCCAGCTCTAAAATGCAGGATAAACGTGGGTGTGTGATTCTAAGTGGTATGCCTTCAAAACGTGGCTTTGTTTTAGTTGTGCATTTCCCATGTGAGAAAGCTAATCTCCTCTGTTGTTGCTGCTATTTTAGTGAACATGGAGACCCCAGGATCAACTTCTGAAATATCCCGTCTCTGTAGCAGAGTAAACTATGAAATCCTGTGATTTAGGGTCTTTATTATACTGTATAACAATTTTATTACAATTTTGAAACTCTCTTTACCAACACTCTGTATAGACAAAAGCTTATGTACAGTGGTTGCAAATGGTATATATTTGAAAACATGCTATTAACATGATCAAAGGAGAAGTTCAATTTGTCAACTGGACAAAGTTTGTTTGGTTGAAAACGTTTCGCCGCTCATCCGAGAGGCTTCGTCAGCTCTGGTTATTGTACTGGTTAGACCCTGCTTATATCTAGCTGCCGGGAGGCGTGTCTGACAATGACAAAAGCTCTGAAAACGATCCCCCTAATCTGTCTCTTTGTTTTTCAAATTACTCTGACGGCTGTTTCGACCCCCTATTCAACGTCTAACGACCCTCTCCACCCCTCTGCCCTGGCTCTGTTTGACTGGTCTAAGAATCCCATTATAAATGGGAGACAGGTTATATCTCACTCCCCCATTTCTGTTTAATGACGGATTCTCTTTTTTGACAAAAATAGCCTCTTTAACTCCCCTCTCAAACCAGTTCTTTTCCCTGGCTAAGATCTGAACCTCACTGTCCTCAAAAGAATGGCCCGTGGCTTCTAGGTGAAGATGTACCGCAGAAGCCGGTCCACTCTGGCACGCCCGTCTGTGTTGGTACATCCTCTTGTGAAGTGGCTGTTTTGTTTCCCCAATATAGCGCTCACTGCAGTCTTCACTACACTGAATGGAGTAGACCAGTGTAGTGAAGACTGCAGTGAGCGCTATATTGGGGAAACAAAACAGCCACTTCACAAGAGGATGTACCAACACAGACGGGCGTGCCAGAGTGGACCGGCTTCTGCGGTACATCTTCACCTAGAAGCCACGGGCCATTCTTTTGAGGACAGTGAGGTTCAGATCTTAGCCAGGGAAAAGAACTGGTTTGAGAGGGGAGTTAAAGAGGCTATTTTTGTCAAAAAGAGAATCCGTCATTAAACAGAAATGGGGGAGTGAGATATAACCTGTCTCCCATTTATAATGGGATTCTTAGACCAGTCAAACAGAGCCAGGGCAGAGGGGTGGAGAGGGTCGTTAGACGTTGAATAGGGGGTCGAAACAGCCGTCAGAGTAATTTGAAAAACAAAGAGACAGATTAGGGGGATCGTTTTCAGAGCTTTTGTCATTGTCAGACACGCCTCCCGGCAGCTAGATATAAGCAGGGTCTAACCAGTACAATAACCAGAGCTGACGAAGCCTCTCGGATGAGCGGCGAAACGTTTTCAACCAAACAAACTTTGTCCAGTTGACAAATTGAACTTCTCCTTTGATCATGGATTCTACCTGGACGACTGAGGGACTTTTCACGCATGCTATTAACATATCCATTCATGCCAAGAAATCAACTTAGAGATGCCCATAAATTATGTTTAATGTTGATGTGAAATGACTCATGTTTCATTCCATTGTGAAGTAACATGTTTGGAAAAAAAACATCTGTTTAGTAAGAAGAGCATAATTTCTCAATGTTCTCAAAGTATTAAAAGATCTGTAAATGTATAAAATTATTTTCCTTGGGTCTTTTCACATTATTGTACATTATATTATTTAGTCTGTATGTTGATTTCTTTGCATTAGTGGATGGATTCCTGTCAATGGCACCCTCTTTTGTTTGTTTTTTTACACAGTACAATTTGCAACTGCTGTACATTAGAGTACTTAAATGTGTACAATTTTGTGTGCCTTTCTGGCTGCTCAGGTAATACAAAGAAAATCATATTGCACTAAAATAATGCCACAACAAATCAAGCACAGGAAATCCCAAGCACTTAGTGGAGAGCAATCATATCACAGGGATTGCTGTTGCTGCTTTTTATAAAGTTTATTTAGGATTAAGTACTTTTAATACTGTAGCATGTGACCTGCATAGTAACAAAGAGACACAAGTTTGCTAGCAGTTTAGGTCTTTTCTTCAGTTTAACTTTTTCAAATATCTATATTTTATATTTCGTGTTTATTTCTTCATACTGAGTGCATTGGATTTCCTTTCTATTGTCTTCTAAATTAAATTGATTATTTCTTTCTCTGTAAACAAGTCATTTTAATGGGGTGCATTGTTTGTTTTACACTACACTATTAATGAAAAAATGTATATTTAAAAACTTTAGGAATAGAGCTCAGCTAAGGATGATAAAATTCTGTTTTATAGGTATGTTTCATGTAAAGAGAATTAACCCTGTAATATTGAGCATGTTATCTGCTATAGGCGTGGATGAAAAGGACCCACCTGATATCTTGAACAAGAACAAATGTTTGGATTATTTGGCTGCTCTCCGTCATGCAAAATGGTTTCAGGTAAATCCTTTGACAAAATGTAGTAATGTTTTTGTAGTTCTAACAAATTCACCAAATTATTTGGACCTATTTTTAAGGCTCGAGCCAATGGGCTACAGTCCTGCGTCATCATCATCCGAGTGTTGAGAGATTTATGTCAACGGGTGCCGACCTGGGGGAAGGTGCCTGACTGGGTAATGTAGTGTTTTATGAAGGTTTAACCTCTGTTTCTTAACATTTGTAGTAGGGATGCAAATGATCAATTAATTCATTAATTGATAGTTGATTGGCCTTATCGATCGATTACCGATTAACTGATAAGCGGTGTTTTTCACCTGAATTTTAGTGTTTCAATAGGGTCTTTAAGAATATAAGCTATAGTATACATAACACTGAGTCAAAAATATATCATAGTATTATTATATTGTATATTCCTCAATTAATTATTCCTTAGTAAAAAGCAGACAAATGTATTGATGCTGAATAACAAAATACAGTAATGCCTTGCTCTATCGCAGTTCGCAGATTTTTTTATTTTTTTTTTCCAATTTTTTTTTTTATAGTGTAACTTTTTTTTATAGTGTAACATTGTCCTGATTGGCTAAGAGACTAGACCAGGACTAAACGTCTAAACGACTAAACGTAACCAGGTATAGACCAGAACTAAACCAGGTCTAAACCTGGACTGGACCTGGACTAAACCAGGATTAAACCACCACGTGCCGCTGCTGGTTTTGTGCGGCTGGCCCCGAGCCACAAACCAGTCGCACGAAACTCAGGGCTCGAGCCACAAACCAGCCGCACGAAACCAGCAGCGGCACGTCCGAGCGCCGCGGTTCGATCTCGCCTCGCGCGTACACCCGGGGCTGCTGAGCAGTGCCGTTGGCGCCTGCAGCCGGCTGTGAGTCGAGCTTGGCGCAGCGCTATTGCCTTGTTTCATGACCACGCGGGTACGCGTGTCCGCGATTAGCGATTAATTACAATTTATGCATTTTATTCGACCAACGTCTTAATCGACAATCGTTAATCGATTAATTGTTGACATCCCTAATTTGTACCATAACTACTCCTGCAAATCTTTAAATTTAATCCAACATAAAAAAGTTTTATTTTTTGTTTTTGTATTGTTTGTTTTTTTCAGGCAATGGAGCTGTTGGTTGAGAAGGTCATCAGCAGTGCTGCAGGGCCACTCAGCCCTGGAGAGGCCATGCGCAGGGTCCTGGAGTCCATCTCAACTGGTATCCTGCTCCCAGGTCAGGAATGCTACGATATACTATACATACTATACAGTATATGCACAACACACACGGTTTATCATCTAAGCCAGGGGTCGGCAACCTTCACCACTCAAAGAGCCATTTCACAGACCTGTTTCACAGAGTAAAGAAAACACTGAGAGCCACAAAACCCTTTTGAAATTTAAAATGAAATGACACTGCATATAACGGTTTGTTTTGTTTTGTTTTTTTGTTTTGCCTTTGTGCCATAGAATTATATTTTGAAAATGAATGAACTAAAATAATATACATCTTAATTAAATGCAGTGGTCCCTCGCTATATCGCGGTTCACCTTTCGCGGCCTCTCACTGTTTCGCAGATTTTTTTATTCAAATTTTTTTAATAGTGTATCAACGTGCATTTCTGCATCCTGATTGGCTAAGGGACTGTAGATCTTTGCTGATTTTTTGGAAATTCTCCTCCGAGTCTCCTGTACAGTACAGAATGCGTTCAGTTTGACAAATTTATATAAATATTCGATCGCGAACAGTGTGACTCTGAAGTGCTGTATGTTTGCAAGTTTTCTCCCTGAAAAAACCCACGACAGAGCAGCAGCGCCAGGACGAAGAGGCTCGCTCAGAGGAACTGTGAAATACACGCAATATGTTTAGGGCCTGAAAACAGGTTTGGATCTTTGGTTTCATTCTATAATACTTTTTTTTTGTTGAAAATCTACGAAAGTTTGAGTGCTTAAACAAGAGCGAAATGTGAGAAAATGATAATGCCAGTCTGAGAAAAGTGTAGAGTTTGTGTTATTTTTAGAACGTAACCACCGCGATAAACAAGGGACCACTGTACTGAGCCGCATCAGAGGGATCAAAGAGCCACATGCGGCTCCAGAGCCGCAGGTTGCCGACCCCTGATCTAAGCCTTCAGTCTAAGTCTTAAGTTTACAAACCTGCGTTGTCACTGTTCAGAGGGACCCGGGATTTTGGATCCTTGTGAGAAGGAGCAAACTGATGCTCTACAAAGTGTGACACCTCAAGCAAGAGAAGATATAACTGCAAGTGCACAGGTTAAAGGAACAATCAGCTGAACCTGACCTATTGTTTTGTATTGTTTGTGTTGGTAAATTTGACTAAATTTCCTGTCCCCTACAGCATGCTCTGCGACTCCTTGCTTTCCGTCAGATACATAAAGTTTTGGGGATGGAGTCTCTGCCTGCCTCAAAAGCCAGTGCTCGCAATCGCAAACGCAGACGAGACGCCAGTGACACAGGCGAAGGAGAGGGTGAAGGCAAAAAAGATAAGAAGGATGAAACTGCTTGACCTCGATTGATCTGATGATTTATATGGCTTACAACTTAAATGCATCAAAAACATAGTGAAGTGCAGACATATCTCAAACACCACAAAATACACACGTACAGTGGATTTGGGATGAGGTGTTAAAGTTGGAGAACATAAATAGGAATTTATTGAGAATAAAAACAAAGTAATTATATATTTTCAGAAAGTATTTGCTCTGGATGCTTCTGCAACCTAGGTTTTAATTAAAAGAAGCTTCTAAATATGAAGAGGAGTTGACTTAACTGGTATCTGAACTGGTATAACAGTAATTATTACTGTGAGATTTAGTGTCACACAAGTGGTACTCTGTGCTTAGGAAAAAAAACCTAGTGTGTTGAATGCTATGTTATAAAATGGTTCATTCTAACACAAATGCTTTTGTTTTGTAAAATAGTCCAAATTCATGTGAGGCATGAGCTGCAGAAAATTAAAAAATAAATAAATATATACAAAGTTTCAGTAGTGGCATGCTGAAGAAACTAAGCACTTAAATTGCATTATTACTGTTACTGAATGCCATAATTCTATCCTTTGAAGATGTACACCAATCTACCAAACGTTATTAGCTAATGGTATATACTTGCATAATACTTAATATAGACTGAAGTGGTTTCAAGACTCTTACTCCTTCACAAATTATTCTATTTATAATCTACTGAATTCATGCAAGTAATGTTTTGAGTTTGTTTTAGAACGTGACTTTTTATTTTATTGTGTTGAAGCATAATTTAAGACCATTTAATTTGAGCATAAAATAGACCTGTTATTAGTGATTGCTGTCAGATGTTATTTCCCACTTTTGTAGTACTGCTTAAAAGTGAGAAAATAAAAATCTTTTATCATGGTGTCCGCGAATAGTTTTTTCTCTCTTTATGCTGTATACATTATTTGTGATCCTCTGAGCAGCGCACACTTGTGATCAGGACGGAACTCGCGTGTGCGCCTCCCACGTGACTCCTCAAATATGAATGGGATTGTTAAACACTCTGGGACCAACGATGGACGCTCAAGTGAGCTGCTAGACACTCAAAGACCACGGAAGAGACCGCAGCAAAGTTATTTTTTCCCGATCGTGACGTGGTGAAGAAAGATCCAGGAAGGAGACGCTCGGTCTGCTGTGTAGAGTTTGGTTACCAGATGCTGAAATGAACTTAACCTGCATAACAACTGAAAATAGAGTTTTGCAGCCTTGAAACTCAAAGTAAGTGAAAACTCAATATAAAATTGTAATACTGAACTTTAATAGTTTTAAATTAATTTGCTTGTCTGTTATTGACTAATGCCTGATTTGATTTTCCAACTTTCTGTTAAATTAATTTGGTTAAGCCCTAAGGTGGAATAGTTGTGATTTTGGGCTTTACAAAAATAAACTAAATTAAATGTGACTTTAAAAAAAAAAGGTTGTTGCTGTAACAATAAGCGAACCTCATTGTCTCATAGATGAGCTGGGATGTGGGAACTCAGTGTGTGGCCAAAAAGGACCACACAAAGCCTAAATGTGGAGAGCTGCTCTTTCACAAAGGGGACCTCATCACAATCCTAAATAAAACTATGGTACCACTTCCATCTTTATAGTTCACACAGGAAATGTCATACTGTATGGATAACTTTGAGCACTATAGTGAATTGTTAATAACTTGTCTTGCAGAAAGCGGGGGTTTACTTGTCCAGGCACAACAGTACAGGTGAAGAGGGTCTCATCAACGCCACTGACCTGAGAGAAAGAAAGGCAATTCAAGTGACCCCTAGCCTCAGCCTAATGCCGTAAGTCATTTTTTTCATAATCATTTGCAAGGTACTGTGTTGTGGGTAACTGAGTCGATATTATATCATTGTTAGAGGTGAGAAATGGGCTACTCGGTTACATTCAAGTACAATTACTTGACTTTGTAGGCTACTACTTGAGTGATGGCACTTGAGTACATTTTTGGTTATTCTACATTTTTTGGCTAGTCTACCCACCTCTGTGGTCTATGCTGAGACATGAGCTCTGTTTTGGGAGCATAGTCATTACTTCATGACATTCAAAGAACCATACATCATCTCAAATAATAAATGTGGAAGTTACATGAACTCATTATTAGTCACTCTTTATCACCATAATTACTTCACGCTGTACTTTAACCATAGACCATATAAAGTTATATATACTTTAACCCGATTTGAGGTTTTCTTTATGCTGGAAGGATTTTTAACCTAAGACTTAAAAACAACATTGATTTTGCATACATTTTTAAGTTGAACCTCTTGTTATAAATGACACATTTCACCTGCCCAGTGTTAGAATATTATTAATACCTTTTTAGAGTAAAGATACATGTGTGTCCATCCAGCTGGTTTCATGGGAGGATCACAGGCCCAGAGGCTGTGTCTAAACTGCAGCCTGCTGAAGATGGCCTGTTTCTGGTTCGGGAATCAATCCGACATCCAGGAGACTACGTCCTCTGTGTTGCTGTCTCTGCAAAGGTGATTCACTATCGCGTCATTTACCATGACAACAAGCTCACCATTGACCACCTAGAGTTTTTTTCCAACCTCATCGATATGGTTGAGGTAAGGGTTCACAAAGTAACATAGTACATTTTCTTGTTATTGAAAAGCAAGCAGTAATTTTTTAAACTAGGGATATCAGAATATACAATTTTAACTTAATTCAATTAATTTCAGTGTCTAGAGTACCATTCTTAATATTTGTGACAAGCTTTTCACTATTTCAGTCAAGACTTATCTAAAGGCTACTAAAATTGCTTTAAAAGTAACTAGTTAATAGTACTTTGAGAAGTATTTTTCATCTCAATTATTAATTAACCAATGAATCTTTAAATTCATTATTGAAACAGGTAAACAGAGATTCAGTAGAATAGAAGAACAGTCTTTTATTTTAATAATAGGAGTTATTTGGTAATCTTTTAATATGGCATTAGAGATTTCATCACAATTTCATGATCAAACTGATGATCTCCTGAAGTACAAAATTTTCCAAATTGTAGCCTCTCCCAAAGTTACATGAACAGTTTTTATTGTATACTTGGTATTCGTAGCATGAACCCATCAAGAACAACACACAATGGCGTAAAAATAACAGTCTTGTCAAATGTAAAATTCATGAAGAATTATGTGCACTTGGCTTGTCAGTCGGATGCAGTGAAAGTCTTGTTGCTGTAAGACACAGATAACCAACTCAAGGATGCCTCTAAAGAAAGCCAGTCAAATCAGCTATCTGTATGAAGCTGGAGGTTTCTCATCCTCTTTTTGAAGGCTACAGTACTTTTCAACCCTGCCATCTTACTAAAATTAACTGCTTTATCTTTCTTGGTCCTAGTTTTATTCCAAAAACAAAGGATTCATTGCTACCAGATTACTCAAGCCTAAACCAAAAACAGGAAGTAAGTCTGCAGAAATAGAACTGTCCAAAAGTAAGTCATAGTTTCCATTTAAAAACATTTGTACATCACTAGCTTTTCAATAAAACAACTATATGCCGCTATATTTACATGAAAACAATTAACAGCCACCTTATCTTTAGAAATAGGACTTGGAATTTTGTGTTTAGTTTACAGAATATTCTTTTCTTTACTGACTTTGCCTGGCATCAATTTGATTATAACATTATTAACATTTTTACTAATATGTATTATTACCATAGTTTTATTGCTTATAATAATAGATTAAAATGCATTTTTTTTCTGTTTTTGCAGCTGGATGGCTCCTGGACATAAATAAACTTACTGTAGGAGAAAGCATTGGGGAGGGCGAGTTTGGAGGTATATTTAGCTCATATTTTTCATTTTATTCAGGGGGATGGATAGGGTTTTGTTTTTAATTGTTGATGTTTTTTATATATTCATTCATATATTAATTTAATTTCACTTCATTTTCCCCCTCAAGCTGTTTATGCAGGAGACTATATGGGCCAGAAGGTGGCAGTAAAGATCATAAAATGTGACGTGACAGCTCAGGCCTTTCTACGTGAGACCACTGTCATGACGTGAGCCCCTAATTCATTATTTTACTTACTAATATTTGCATTTGATGAAATTCTGTTAACAAATTTCACATTTCAGAAAACTTAAGCACAAAAACTTGGTTCGTCTGTTGGGCGTAATCCTGAACAGAGGACTGCATATTGTGACTGAGTTAATGGAAAAGGTTTCACATTTTTAAATACTTCTGTTATCATTGAATCCATCATCAATAATGTGATAACAATACAGCTTTTAGGAAATACGTACTGCCTTCACTTTGCGCTAATGATGTTGTCAGTGTTTTATTACATTCATAAACCAAAAATTTGAGATCATTAGGCCTAATTAAGTGTCAATTTTGCTTTATTTTAACATATCAGATCAATTATCAATTACCCTGTTCAAACTGTTGTTTTGTTGCCAACATAGTGTGCATCGTAAACGTGCAGGTTTAAGGAGTCAGATTAGCCCTCTTGCTGCTCCGTAATTAATTCCTTGGTATGTTACTCTACTTCAGGGCTGTTTAAACAAATGGCAAAAAGGCAAAAAGCGATATAGCATGGCCGTAAGCTGCACCTATGATGGTCTGTTAAAGGTCCTATATTATGCAAAACTGACTCTTGTGAGCTGTAAAATTAGAATGTTGTTGCCTCCTCAAAAACATACCTGGAGTTGTGTTTTCTTTATAATTTGAGTTATATTTGAGTAATCCAAATATCAGTTTGTATACATCTCCAAAACTCTACCTTGTGATGTCATGAAGCTGTAGTATTCAAATGAACAGCTACCTTTTACCTTTAGTTCAGTAGAGACTGACAATGGCATGGATGAAATGTACCACATGACACATGATCACAAGGTGAATCAGGGTGATTTTTGTTTGAGAGAAAGACTCAGCCTATAATACACAGGGTTTGTGTGTTAAACGTGTGAATGAAACAAAACACAACTCCAACTATGTTTTTGACGAGAACATAACATAGATCAGAAAATAGCGTAATATGGGGTCTTTTAATATAAGAAAAATGACAATAAAAACAATCTTCATATCTTGGCACGTGTTTGCATTTGTTGTAGGGAAATCTGGCGAACCTGCTCAGATCCAGAGGCCGTCGGGTTGTGAGCGTAGGCCAGCTGCTGCAGTTTGCTCTGTGAGTAGATGGACAGAAATGAAGTCCACACCTGATTAAAGGTCCTACATTACACAAAATTTATCCTTGTTAGCTTTAGGTCATGTTATAATGTAACCTCATCAAAAACATACCCAGAGTTTTGTGTTGTTTTATTTACACATGTTTGAGTAACACTTAATTATTAGTCTGTCTACATCTCCAAAGCTCAATACTCTGTTCTAACAGAAATTGTCATGAAGTAGTAGGTTTCAAGTTAACAGCGACCTTTTACCTTTTGTTCAACAGAGACTTACTTCAATACAATACTTCATATATTATTACCACATGACATCACAAGGTGGAACAGAGTGTTTTCAGTTTGAGGGAAGAACTCAGCCTAAATATGCAGGATCTGTGTGTTAAACATGTGTGAATGAAACAAAACAGATATGTTTTGAGGAGGAAACCCAATAACATAATAACATAGATCAGAAAGTAATAATAGTAATAATAAAAGTCCTTTAATGAGCCTGTTTGATACAGAGACGTGTGCGAGGGGATGGAGTATTTGGAGTCTGTGAAGCTAATGCACAGAGATCTGGCTGCTCGAAATGTTCTGGTTACTGACAACAATGTGGCCAAGGTCTGTGACTTTGGCCTGACTAAGGTGTACTCAAAGACTTCAGATAACTCCAAACTGCCCATCAAATGGACTGCCCCAGAAGCCCTCACAAAACAGGTTTGCCTACTTAAATATTCACTGTGTAGCTTTTCTGGTAGAAAGTCTGCTAACACAGAGATGGTATTGCTTTGCCTAAAAAATTCCACAATATAGCATTCAGTGGTGAAAGTAGTTTTCATTTCTTACAGGTGCTATAATGTCCAGTGCATCACTTTACCGTGATGCACTGGACACTTTACCAACACTTGTTTTACCCGTTGTTGTTTTTTGTTTTTTTTTACATTTTACACCTTTTTCATAGATAAATAACTTTTTTAATATACAGTACTTAATTATTTCATTTTTTTTTTGTCAGCATAAACCCTCTCTTACAGGTGCAGGCAGCGCGCCGGCCTTAAATCTTCTACCAGTGCGCAGCACCGCCTCACAGTGGTTTAGGCTACTTTCACGGCTATAGTCAGATAAGTTTTGACAATCCTTGCTTAACAGACTGCAGATATCTCTGCACGAGAGTTACGGGTAGCTTTCAGTTATTCTCGAATGGCATAGTGTGGTTGTTTGTATTTTCTACTTAAATAGCGCACCTTACTTTTTTTTCAAATGTGGGTTTTGGCCACCATTAACCATATTCTCTTAGCGCTGTGAATTTTATACCGGTGCTGTGTTCCGGTGCGCACCACTTTACTTTCACCACTGATAGCATTAAACTCTCTTTCATGGAAACAAGGCACCAGGTCAAGTTTCAGGTCAGATCTGTGGAGAGGCAAGTCCGCTCACAATAAGAACGTATGCATTTCAAGCAGTAAAACGTGTAATTGAATATATACTAGATAAGTGTTAATGCCATAGTGGGCAACATTCCAGATAAGCAATAACATCGCCATAGACACCAGCAGGATCCTCCATTAAAAAAGGCAGTGTATTTTCAATATTGACATTTATGTGTTTATGTTATTTTACATTAGTGTTTGTTGTTTTGACCAAAAATAAATGTAATGAATTTTTGCAGAACTTTTCCACCAAATCTGACGTCTGGAGTTATGGTATACTACTTTGGGAGATTTTCTCATATGGTCGTCAGCCATACCCTACGATGGTAAATAACCATCTATGTCATTATTATTATGTTATTATATTTAAGGTGGTCTACAGTCCTGAGCACACAGGAAAATGACTAACCTAATTATGTAGTTGTTACTGTGTCACTGGTGTCACTGAGTTTGCAGAAGTTCAGAGCTGCAGATTAGGTGTTTCAATTTAGCATCATCTGTACACCGAATTACTTTGTCTGAGCAGGAAACTACAGGGTCAGAGGGTGCGGTAGTGCGTCATAACATAGTATAATGAAGAGAAAGACCTGCGTGACGTACACGATGATCGAGTGACAGAGGAAGTTAGGTGCAGGCCCTGCCCACTACTCTTATCTTTAATCTCACTGCTTAAAGGTCCTGTGCGGTCAAAAGGATCAAGGCATTTAAATAAATACACAAAGCTCTCTCAACGCTGCTGGTGTCACTTTAAATATGACTGATTGCCTGATAATTGCAGCAAATCTACACAGTGGTTTGTTGTTATGTATGTTTAACTTCATTAAACTTTCTGTTATCGATTTATTTAAATAATAAAGTGAAAATCTATGCACATCAAAAATCTAATCATTAGATGATTCAAAAGCCTTGTATCATGCTACATCTGATGTCAGTTGCCAGATTTATACTCAACAAAAATATAAACGCAACACTTTTGTTTTTGCTCCCATTTTTCCTGAGATGGACCCAAAGATCCAAAATTCACTCCAGATACACAACACTACCATTTCTCTCAAACACTGTTCACAAATCTGTCCAAATGTGTGACAGCGAGCCCCGCCGAGACAATCCACCCCACCTCACAGGTGCGCCACATCAAGATGCCGATCCGACATCATGACCAGTGCACAGGTGCGCCCCAGACTGCCCACAATAAAAGGCCACCCCGAAATGTGCATTTTTTTTTTATTTTTTTTTATTGGGGGTCTGGGGACCAGTCAGTATCTGGTGTGACCACCATTTGCCTCATGCAGTGCAACACATCTTCTTCGCATAGAGTTTATCAGATTGTCAATTGTGGCCTGTGGAATGTTGGTCTTCAATGGCTGTGCGAAGTTGCTGGATATTAGTGGGAGCTGGTACACGCTGTCGTATACGCCGGTCAAGCACATCCCAAACATGCTCAATGGGTGACATGTCCATTATTATCAGTATGCTGGCCATGCAAGAACTGGGACATTTTCAGCTTCCAAGAATTGTGTACAGATCCTTGCAACATGGGGCCGTGCATTATCTTGCTGAAACATGAGGTGATGTTCATGGATGTATGGCACAACAATGGGCCTCAGGATCTCATCACGGTATCTCTGTGCATTCAAAATGCCATCAATAAAATGCACCTGTGTTCTTCGTCCATAACAGCCTTTGAAGAGGAGTGGACCAACATTCCACAGGCCACAACTGACAATCTGATAAACTCTATGCGAAGAAGATGTGTTGCACTGCATGAGGCAAATGGTGGTCACACCAGATACTGACTGGTTCTGAGTCCCCAGACCCCCAATAAAGAGAAAAAAAAAAAAAAAAAATGCACATTTCGGGTGGCCTTTTATTGTGGGCAGTCTGGGGCGCACCTGTGCACTGGTCATGATGTCGGATCGGCATCTTGATGTGGCACACCTGTGAAGTGGGGTGGATTGTCTCGGCGGGGCAGAGGTGCTCGCTGTCACACATTTGGACAGATTTGTGAACAATATTTGAGAGAAATGGTAGTGTTGTGTATCTGGAGTGAATTTTGGATCTTTGGGTCCATCTCAGGAAAAATGGGAGCAAAAACAAAAGTGTTGCGTTTATATTTTTGTTGAGTGTATTTCCGAGCAGACAAAAATGAAAGATAAAATGCAGCAGTTATTCTAAAAATTCAATGATTAACTGACACACATCAGGTGTTTTTGATTATTCTATTGTGCATGAAAATACACACCAAAAATCAGATCTAAGTATTTAGTAATCTGATTATATCCAGATTTTTTATTGCTATGTAAATACACCCACTAATTTGAAACTTCTAAAGATTTTTTAAAATATTTTGTCTGGGTGTTTAGAACGTGACAGAAGTGAAAGAGATGGTTGAAGCTGGTTATCGTATGGAGGCCCCTGAGGACTGTCCCGCTGACCTGTACTCTGTCATGAGGCTGTGCTGGGAGCAGGAGCCACGCCGCAGACCCTCCTTCCATAAACTGAAACACAAACTGGTGCGGGAGATCAGTCAAAACAACACAAGCCCTGCAGCCTGCTCCAGAGGAGCACTGTAAGCACTGTAAGGACCTTGATCAGTGCTTATTAAGTAGTAAAATTATTGTACTGTACATTATGGAGGGGCTCATTCACACATGTTAGATTGCCAAATTTTAAGCAATGGGTTTCATTATTTTTTTAGGATTCAGTATAGTAACATCAGTGTAAATATTGTTTTCAAGGGCGATCCATTGGCTTTAGAGTTTTGAAAGGACATTTTATAAAATTTTTATTTCCTAAAGTGTTGAAATTACAAAGCAACTAATGGATTGTACCATTATCATGTAAAGAATTGCACACAACTTTAATATTTGGTGTATAAACCCATTGTTGGTTATACTTACTTTCTTTGAAAATCGCACTTGCTTGATTTCTTTGGATATGGACTTTATTTTGTGTGATATACATGAAACCAAATCACATATTTTGATCACATCTACTCTTATGAGTAGCTGATTATTGAGGCTATGAACAGTTCTTTTAGGATGTACGGATTTAGTGAAAAACTGAAGCTTAACATTAACATCACAGGGTCACTCTGTAACTAAATGAAAATAACGTAATCAGTACCTCAACTCCTAAATAAAATGTAAACTGAGTCCTTTGGAGCTGTGATCTTGAAAGGAAATGACAGATGTTCTAACATGTAAATCTATGTAAGCCTGGCATTTGTCATTCTCTTGGGAGATAGACCAAAATAAAGGCCTGATCCTTTCAGTTGCTGTTTTTGGAAAACGTGTAGAGGTCCTTGCAATTTGCTCGATCTGCTGTGATTTCCCAAAGCTCTCCTGGGGTGAGCTTGACAAGTTCAGTTGGGATTTAGGAGAAAAACAGAAATAAAACAGGCAGAGAAATACTGTAACAATCTTGTTTAGTAGTTCATAAACATACGATTTTGTAGCTGTGATTAAAATGCAATTAAATTATTATAATAGTAAATTTAACGGCTGTTTAATTGTTGCAGAATGACTGAAGATAGCTAATAATAATAAATGCATGGAGAATAAATATAATGGTTTAAGCCAAAACAGTATTAGACCAGCATATGAACACATTACAGAAGGTTATCTTTAAGTAGATGGTAACCTGAGGCCATCTGAGGATAAGACAAAGCTGCAGCCTGGCTTACTAATCCAGTAAAGGTTTTAAAGATAAATATTTTTTTTCTCTGAAAAAAAAAGAAAAAAAAGAAGAAGCTGTAGCTGCTGTTCATCATTTGGTCACTGACTGATCATATCCAACAAAACTCATGTTTTTATCCAATGAGTTTACACAAGCCAATTAAATAGCCTCATCTGTTTAATAGTGGGATCAGTCAGTTAAACTCCAATAAACCATATGTAGCAAACTAAGACAAAGACGGCATTCATCAAAGCTGTAGGTAAAAGACATGGATAATTGTTGTCACTTCTCAGATGTGGTGGTCGTGAGTAGATGTCTGAGCCGGCTCACATACATAGGAAAGGCATATGTCAGAGGGACAGTAATTCAATTATCAGAATAAGGTCAAGAGTGCCCTACATGACCGGCTCAAGGTGGCCTGAAATAATGCTTTTTACATCCAGAGTGCGCTCCTTACAGTCAACCTGATGTGGGTGCACACTGAATTGCAATTTCACCACTGCAACATTTTAAAGAAAGTGTAAAACAGGAGACTTTTATGAAAAAAAGTATTTATTTTTTCATCAATATGAATTATTATTAGTTAAAAACTAAAAAAAAAAGTCTTCTTTCCTCAGCTCTTTCCCTCCTTCCCTTCCTTACTTCCCTCCTTGTTTGGCTAAGCTGACTGCATATTTACACATTAACTGCTCTTCTAATGGTATCAGGGGGACTTACATTGCCATCTGATAAAACTAAGCTGCTTGAAAACTACAACTCAAGACTCTTAACCAATTTATGCTGAATTAAGAAAGCAAAGACTAGATGGACAGCATTAGCATCATTATTTATTTATAATGAAAATGTAAAGTATAGCATTAATGCTTGTTTTTCTTGAGATGTTTTTAACATACTGTGTGATGTAATGAACTCTTTGCATAAAGATGTAATTTAGTTCCTCAAATTGAAACCAATGCGCCTTAGTGAGACCTAACTGGCTCTTTTGTCCAAAGAGCAATACTTTCCTGAAACGTGTTATCTGTGCTTCATTAGGGCTGGCTTCTCCCGTGGGCATGAATGAACACAACATTTAAAACAATCACTTGGCAAAAGCAGCTGCCAATCACTCTTAAAGGGGAAGGATTCCTATTAATAAACCGCTCCTAATCCTTTGGTTTCCTTGGCTGTCAGTGCACCTCTCGCTCTCCACTCACTCCTGTGTTACTCTCTGAGCTCGACGTGCAGCAGCTGAAGTTGTGTGCGGGCCACTTGTTCTGCTCCTGGACTTTTTCTGTACAGATTTAACATCATCCAAGGACTATTAAGCGATGCATTTTTGGAGAGTATATATTAGTGGAGGTCTGTAGTTGAAGTTTGGGACTTTGTGGGAACTTTTGTCCATTCAATTTACTTAACGGTATGTTACAGTTTCATTTCACATTCATTTGTTTAGCTTGATGGACAGCTATTTAGTAAACTTTTAAGAGATAAAAACATGAGTATATTTTGCAGTTGCAGTAGATTTTTATAGTTCAAGTTTAAGGTTAGAACAAAGTATAAATTACTTGTAAATAGCATAATCACATCTATATTTGATCTTGCACAATAAGTAATTCACAAATAATTACAATAGTTTGTCTTGGCAAGACTTTTATTAAACTACATGCAGTTATATAATACTGTCCTGCACAAATGAGGGATTGCACCAACCAGTTCTACACCAGCCACATTTATGTCAATTTTGAACATTTTGTTGCAAATTACTGTAAAAAATTAATGATTGTAAAAATGAGAGATGAAGGCAATTTAAAGCATGGTCATGGTGAAGTCTAGAGCACAGTGTCTGATATGGGATAAGCAGGTTAAATCCAGTACAGAACAGAGTCACTAGGTGCAGTCAGGGCATATGTGGTGATCTCTGATACTCTCCCTTACAGAGCCATTGCAGACGCCTGGATGCATTTATCACTAGATACCATGAGCCTGGTGGATGACAGCTGCCTTTCACCCACTAACTTCCAAGACATGGGGAAGAGTGTCCACAGCATTGTCCACAGCATTGATGTGATTCTGGGCTTCAGTAAAGACCATGAGGGACTGCTTAGCCCCACAGGGGGCTCAGGACCTCCGCGTGTGGATATGGAGAGTTTAGTGGAGTCCAGTAAACCGCAGGATGCCACATTCAGTGGTCACCTGTCCACTCTGAGGAACGACAACACAGCGCAGCAACAGTACAGTGGTACGCCAACACCCCCAAACACATGACAACTCTCAACTCTCAACATTTGACACCTTAATGCATTATAGTCTTAATTTCAACAACCTTTGATTTAGTGCTGCTTACTACCCCCTGTTGCTAGTTGTGAACATTCATTTTCTTCCGCTTTTCCATTTTCTGGGTCGCGGGGGCAGCAGTCAAAGCAGTGTTCTGCTGCCCAGAACACAATGCACCAGCCCCCATGAATCCTCCCACGGGTGGTGGGTCCACAGGAGGACAGCTCACGTCACAACAGGCCTTGATGTTTCTTCTGCCATGGGGGGGGGGTTAAGTGTCTTGCCCAAGGACACAACGGCAGTGGGAGCTGGGATCACATGCGGTTAACCCGTCAAGAGCGGGATTCGAACCGACAACCCCTGGATCACGAGACATATGCTCTACCAACTGAGCTACTGTCGCCTCATAGTTGTGAACAGAGAGAGATAAATCATAGAACAAAATGATGCAGGATCTTATGCCCATGTCCAATCCCATCCCCTTCCTCTAATCTGCATAGATTAGACTGTGATGTCTTCATTCTCTTGTTATTGTCATCAGCATGTCTCATAGACAAATTTAGGGCATTTAATCCATTTAATCCAAGACTATTTTCACTTTGCTACTGTAGAATATCGGACAGGTGGTTGGTGATTTTAGCAAAATCAAAATGAATTCTGATTAGAAGCTTCAGACAATAAAGGTCTGTGTGTATGAATCCATTTGTGTTCAATTGGACCCTCATCACACCGATGACATCAGCACTCTTTTGTGCGGAGCTATCCTGTGAAGTTAGCCCTGTTCCCCCTCAGTGAGCAGCCCCTGTTTCTGGAGATGCTCATGAACAGTGGGCAGCCTCAGTCTGGTGCCTGTGATGGGCTGACAAGCCGAAGCCTGGGCACTGAACCAGACCTGACCTGGCTTTGTAGGAGCGTGGCCTTTGTCATGGCTCCTTAATG